>SKCR01036263.1:0-89641 GCA_019454045.1 Zanthoxylum bungeanum
TCGACAGTTAGTCACACACCGTAACTCGTTGGCACGTACCTTAAGGTATAAAAAAGGTGCACTCATTTGGTTGCTTGAACCCTTGAGTGGGGAGTCATAGTTGTGGGTAATCCTTCGTCAAACGAGAGCCTTTGTCCGCAATCCCGAAAACCCACATGTGAACCTTAGTCGTAGAACTAGTAGAAATCATTCCTTTATGTTTATTTTTGGACCATTGTCATTTGGATTCAGTTGGACTTGTTGTCATGAAGTATGGGCTTGTTGGGCCATTTAAACTGGGACGAGTCTGTGCTTATGGCAATCGGGCCAAAAGTTTCTAAAATGCTGATGGGCCAACTAGTGTAAAATTCTTATGACTTATATATCCCATACATCGCACACATCTCATGCATCTCATGCATACATGCATCATGTTAACCCTCGTGTCTTAAAATCCATCATAGATATCCGTTGGGTTAGGAAAAATAAGACTTGTCGAAGAAGAGTTTAACAAAACATGGATATCGAGAAAAGGAAACTGAGGAACAGAAAATCTTACGGCAATGATAGAAAGACCATGGTGGGCCCAAAAAAAAAATTGAAAAAAAAAAAAAAGAAAAAAATTGTTGTTTATTTTTAATCCTTGATAGTTAGACATAAGTCCGATGATGAAATCGTTTGCCTTAGGATGAAATCTTAGAAACGATAAACCCTTGATGTGCTTTTATCTGATACTTTGAGTGATCGATCTATATTAGACTCGTAAACACTCCACTATAGGTTCTTAGCGGTGAAAACCTGAGTAACTGGCAAGTTGACTAGTTGAAGAAATTATAGGTCGGTGAATGACCGTTTGCTTATATGTCTATCTTGATTTGCTTATGTTATGATGTGTGGTATGGTTGAAAATGAAAGAAAAGTCTCTAAAGAAAAGAATTGAACCACCTATAACCGATAAGCGTGAAGCTACCTATGGGCGAGTATTAGGACCACCATGAGGAGAAATGCTACCTTAAAGGGTAGGTGTGTTGAAAAAAAAAAAGAAAGAGAGAAAGAAAAAAAAAATAAAATAAAAGAAAAAAGAAGTTCAAAATGAAAAAAAAAAAAAAAAGAGACAAAGGAGAAAGAAAACCATACCACATTGAGCACAAAAAAGCAATTGCAGGCATAATTGAGACATCTAGGTTGGTTTGACCCATCGATCCCAATTTTTGAAACGAAATCATCGAGTTAGCTTACCTAAGGATTAAGCTGTGAAAGAACCTTGGCACACACACACTTTGAGACTGGCATAGATCATTTATTCAAAAACTCATATTTGAGTTGCATTGAGTGTTTTGAATGTTCTCTGGTTTCATTACTGGGCATTCCTTGAGGACGATATTATGTATAACTATTGGGACAATTTCGTAGCATGTGATATAGTATGATGATATGGAAGGCCCCGCCATGTGGTTCATCTTGACCAAGTGCAAACAGCGGAGAACATAAAGCTAAACCAAGACTGGGGGCAACCAGTCTACCACATCGTGAATTAGGGATATAACAAGATATTGAGTCATGAGACCAGAGAGAAGACTGAGCAATCACCTGGAGAACTGGTGGAAGACCTAACCCAGCGGAATAGGAAAATCATTCATGCATGCATGCATACACGTAACATATTTTGCATTCTTTTTTGTGTTTGTTTTGTTTTTCACAGGTTTCAAAGATGAAAAAGAGAAATCGGCAAAGACAAGCCAACCAGAATCAGCAAAATACGAGTAGTAGTTTTGGGGATGAGTCCCAGGGCTGAGGCCCATATCAGTATCAGCATGGGGGCGAGGCCCACATCAGTATCCGTTTGGGGCGAGGCCCATATCAGTATCAGTATGGGGCGAAGCCCACATTAGAGTCAGCATGAGGGCAAGGCCCATATCAGTATTCGTTTGGGGATGAGTCCCGGGGTTGAGGCCCACATCAATATCCGTTTGGGGCGAGGCCCAAGTCAGTATCAGTTTTGGGGGAAGGCCCACATCAGTTTCAGTTTTGGGGCGAAGCCCACATCAGTATCAACTCAAGGCTGAGGCCCACATCATCAGAATTTTGGAATGAATCCAGGGAATGAATCCCAGGGCTGAGGCCCACATCGTCAGATTTTGGAATGAATCCCAGGGCTGAGGCCCACATCGTCAGATTTTGGAATGAATCCCAGGGCTGAGGCCCACATCGTCAGAATTTGGAATGGATCCAAGGAATGAATCCCAGGGCTGAGGACCACCTAATCAGAATTTGGAATGAATCACATGGCTGAGGCCCACATCGTCAGATTTTGGAATGAATCCCAGGGCTGAGGCCCACATTATCAGAATTTGGAATGAATCCAGGGAATGAATCCCAGGGCCGAGGCCCACGTCTTCAGAATTTGGAATGAATCCCAGGGCCGAGGCCCATGTCGTCAGAATTTGGAATGAATCCCAGGGCCGAGGCCCACATCAGACATCAGGATCAGTCTGGGGCGAGGCCTATATTAGCATCAGTCTCAATCTTGCCGGGTATGGCACTTTGGGGGCGAGGACCACATCATTATCGGTATAAGTGTTGCCGGGTATGGCACTTTGGGGGCGAGGCCCACATTAGTTCAGTATCAGTCTTGCCGGGTATGGCACTCTGGGGGCGAGGCCCACATCATTATCAGCATCAATTTTTCCGGGTATGGCACTCCGGGTATGGAGACATCAGTATCAGTTTTTCCAGGTACGACACTCCGGGTATGAAGACATCAGATCAGTTTGCAAGGTACGGCACTCCAGGTATGGAGATATCAGATCAGCCAGGTACGACACTTCGAGTATGAAGACATCAGATCATTTCTGCCAGATATAGCACTCCGGGGGCGAGGCCCACATTAGTTCAGTATCAGTCTTGCCGGGTATGGCACTCTGGGGCGAGGCCCACACCTTCATCAGAATCAGTCTCGCCGAGAATGGCACTCCGGGAATGGCACTCCGAGAATGGAGATACGGTTCGGGAATGGACCATATCACATCAACGGTTCGGGAATGGACCACATCGCATCACAGGTGGTTCGGGAACAAAGCCCAGAGGTCGAGGCACCTCACCATCACATTCAGCTTTGGGAACAAGACCCACGGGAACAAAACCTATAATTCAAGGAACAAGACCCTCAGCTCACTTTGGGAACAAGACCCACGGGAACAAAACCCTAATTCAGGGAACAAGACCCTCAGCTCACTTCGGGAACAAGACCCACGGGAACAAAACCCATAATTCAGGAACAAGACCCTCAGCTCACTTTGGGAACAAGACCCACGGGAACAAAACCCATAATTCAGGAACAAGACCCTCAGCTCACTTCGGGAAAAGACCCACAAGTCAGGGAACAAGCCCTCAGCTCACTCGGGAACAAGACCCACGGGAACAAAAACCCAAAATTCAGGGAACAAGACCCTCAGCTCACTTCGAGAACAAGACCCACGGGAAAAAAAACCCATAATTCAGGGAACAAGACCCTCAGCTCACTTTGGGAACAAAGCCCACTCTCTACACAGTTCGGGAACAAAGCCCACGGGTGGTTCGGGAACAAAGCCCAGAGGTCGAGGCACCTCGCCATCACATTCAGCTCGGGAACAAAGCCCACTCTCTACACAACTCGGGAACAAAGCCCACAGATGGTTCGGGAACAAAGCCCAGGGGTCGAAGCGCCTCACCATCAAATCAGTTCAGTTCGGTAGTGATACCTAGAGATCGCAGCATCTTGCAGGGATGAACCTCAGAGGTCGAAGCACCTCACCACCAGATCAACTCAGTTCGAATCAACATGGCAAGTCAGGTGGCAGCTGGCGAGTCAGGTAAGTGAAAATGCATTGCACGTACTTTGATAGGATTGTCATTGTCACACACTGCACAAGTCCCATCAAAGTGGGGGCAACTGTAGGCATTGCATTTTTGCATATTAGCCCGATGATGAGTCTCGTATGGAGACACTACCTCTTTAGTTGTGAAAGCCGCGGGAAACGGACGTTGGAAGGGTAAAGTTGGGAATTAGTATTTTGTCAGATTTAACTCGCTTGTTTCGCTTCGGGTTCGCTCGTTGGACCTCTGTTTAAAAAACACACCAAACCCATTAAATCACATCCAAAAATAATTAAAACATTTAAAACACATCTCACAAATTAAATAATTAAAATATTTAAAACACATCTCACAAATTAAATAATTAAAACAAAATTAAATTAAATTAAAACACATTTCACAAATTAAATCACCTCCCTAAATTAAATTAAATCACACCTTCCTAAATTATATTAAATCCCTTTCCTAAAATACATAAATCACATTCCTAATTTAATTAAATCACCTACCAATTTAAATAAATCATATCCTTAACTAAAAAGAATAATCAAATCACTTCCCTTAATTAAAGATTTCCCCTATCACATTTTAATTAAAAGAATATCTCACAAATCCTATTCCTTCCCTAACAAGGTAAAACCCATCCCCTTGCCTATAAAAATAACCCTTCTCCACACAAACCAAACCCTGACTGGCTGGCTCATTCTCACGAAAAATACAAAGAAATAACCCAAGGAGATTCACGCCCAAAAGCCTCACAAATTGCTCTCATATTACCGACACAAGCACAAGCCCTCACTCACGCACCCTTCACGCATCAACACCTAGCCTTCAAACATTCACAAGCCTCTGCCTCACACGTAGCACCCCACCATCACTCACTGCCCCTCTGACGTACTACCTTCATCACGTCACGCCATACTCCCCCTAACCAGCCAACGATTCACACATTGCCCTTAAATTCATCAGCCCCCTCACACGCCACGGACTCCCCACTTCTCACATTCTTCATAAGCCACGCATAGACACGACTTCAAAACACTCAGCAACGTCCAGCAGCCTCACGTTAATAGCCACACGACATACCCCTTGCTTCACGCCACATAAAGCCCCTCAACTTCACAAATCAAATCAACCCCCATATAGCCTTAATAACCACCAAAACTATCCCTGACTCTGCATCCTTTATTCACGCAAATCAGCCTCCATTACCCTCTTCATTCACCGAGCATCTGCACTCCATAATCACGCATAAACCCAACCACATGACAGCCCTTAAAGTTCACGCATAAACTGCCCAGAACAGTCCTTAAATTGCCTAAAACAGTCACAAAACCACAACCCCAAATCAGTCCAAATAACCCACAAAACAGTCCCCTAATTACCAAAAACAGTGACCAGAAAATACAACAAAAACAGTAGCGAAACGGAGTGAAAACAGCAGCCCGAGCATCAAAATAGCAAGGAAGACGTTGAGTAGACAAATCGGAAAAGCATCGGATCATTCGCCCTTCCAACGGACTTGGAACGCGCTTCCGAAAATCGACTAAAGAGGTTAGACCTGAGGGCACCTTTTTACTTACTTTCTTTATTTTTATTTTTATTTATTTTGATATATAATTGCATGAGAGTCGTTTGAAGCATGATGTGATTGTTGGATGGGCGGGATGTGTGTTCCCTTTTGTGTATAAATCGGATGGAAACCTGGACGTAAATCCGTAGCCGATTCCGAATGGACGGTATTGCGGTCTGCACTCGGGATACAACGCGACGTACCACTTAAGATGCACGTATCTCGTCTCATCCAAATTTGTATTTGAGCATGTCATAGTTCTAGGCCGTTATTTATTATTTTAAGCATGAGTTAATTTAGTCTTGTTATTTAATTTTCAAAGCATGATTGTGTTATTTAGGCATGTTGTTTTCTCTCATTCTTTATGCATGATGTTTCGTTTAGTTTATGTTATGTTTAATTAGTTATTTGTTTATTTTGGTTTAATGGTTCAATATGCTCGTTGTGTTATATTGCGTGGAGTTATTTGGATGAAAGCATGTTAGATCTAAGTACCCTTGAGCATGAATGTTGAATAGATTCGGTTAGTTTATTGCACAAATCATATCATCACAAGTGACATAAGTAAGGGACCATTCCGAACCCAACGGTTTGAGGTCTTCCCTTGCGAGGGGTGAGTGCGGCCTTAAATCTTTGTCCCGGTTCACACCGGGTGGCGACTCCATGTTATTTCGTACTTCACACTAGGCCACGAGCCTAGAACAGCGTCGCCCAGGTTCTGTTGTCTACAATTATTAGACTCAATAATTGTATTTACTTAGATATCCGAAATTCCAAATTTGATTACTAGGAAACGGTATGCTGCATTATTATTGGCATATCCAATAAACACACAATCAATGGTTTTAGGTCCAAGTTTAACTCTTTTAGGCAATGAAACTTGAATCTTAGCTAGACAACCCTAAAATTTCAGGATTTTATATGCTGGTAGTCTTTTCTTCCATTTTTCATATGGAGATTGATCACTATTCTTTGGTGGAATTCTATTTAAGATGGTGTTAGCTGTAAGTAAAGCTTCACCCCACATATTATGTGGTAAACCAGAACTGTTAAGCATGGAATTCATCATATTCTTTAGAGTTCTATTTTTCCGTTCAGCCACCCCATTCTGTTGTGGAGTGTAGGGTGCTGTTGTTTGATGAATTATTCCATTAGAAGCACAAAATTCTGTGAAGGCATTAGATTCATATTCTCCGCCTCTATCAGATCGTAATATTTTGATCTTCTTGTCTAACTGATTTTCCACCTCAACTTTATATGTCTTAACATATTCAAAGTCTCATATTTGCTGTGTATCAAATATACATAACAGTATCTACTATTATCATCTATAAAAGTGATGTAGTAATTCTTTCCACCACGACTTTGTATTGATTTAAAATCACCCAAATCTGTATGAATTAATTCTAATAATTCATTTGATCTCTTAGTCACAGATTTATAT
This sequence comes from Zanthoxylum bungeanum, assembly GCA_019454045.1. Classification (NCBI taxonomy): domain Eukaryota; kingdom Viridiplantae; phylum Streptophyta; class Magnoliopsida; order Sapindales; family Rutaceae; genus Zanthoxylum; species Zanthoxylum bungeanum. Next base: position 6,852 of record SKCR01036263.1, read on the forward strand.
GACTTGCTAGCAAACTTTGATTCCACACATGTTTCACATTTATGCATATTATCTTTTGTACAATTAGGTAATAAGCCAAGATTGACCAATCTATGCATACATTTATAGTTAATGTGACCTAGTCTAGCATGCCATAATATAGAAGATTCAAGCAAGTAAACAAAAGCCTTATTTATTTTATTAATAGCATCATCAACAATTACATTGAGTTTAAAGAGCCTTTCAGAGAGGTAGCTCTTTCCTACAAATGTTCCCCCTTAGTAAGAACAATTTGTCAGACTCAAATACAAGTTTAAAACCCTTCTTGCTTAATACAGACCAGAAACAAGATTCTTAGTAATTTCAGGGACATGAAGTACAAAAAGGGCAAGTTATTTCCCGGAAGTGAATTTCAGAACCACTTTCCATTTTCCAGCAACAGTTGCAGCAGTTGCATTGCCCATATATAACTTTTCGTCTCCATTGTTAGGAGTGTAGGTAACAAACATATTTTTGTTTCCACAAATATGTCTTGTTGAACCAGTATCCACCCACCAATCCTTACTGTCAGTCAGCAAATTCACTTCAGAAACAACAATACCAACAAATTCTTCCTCAATAATATTTACTTGTTTGTTGATGTTCTTATCATTTGGACCCGGATTTCCTTTCTTGTGGCGGCAATCTAGTGCTCGATGTCCAATTTTTCCACACACCCAACAAACACCTTAATTCCCTTGAAATTATTCCCTTTTAGAGCAAGAACTTTCTGAGTTTTATAATTCCCTTTATTGTTCCATTTATTCTTCTGGTTTTGAGGCTTAGGCCTAGACACCCCTCCACTCTCAATGACATTTGCCTTGGCTTCAAATTATGGACATTCAGCCATTCACTCTTGCGGTGATCTTCTTGCACCCTCAGTTTGAGAACCAAATCCTCCATTGACATATCAGTCTTTTTATGCTTCAAATGTATCTTGAAATCATTCCAAGATTGAGGCAATTTTTCTATCACAGAACCGACAAAAAACTGTACCGGTTGAGTCATGCCTTCGGCTGCAAGTTCATGGATAAGAATCTGTAATTCTTCCACTTGGTTGACAACAGTTTTTGAATCCACCATTTGGTACTTTAGAAATTTCCCAACAATAAATTTATTTGAACCAGCATCCTCGATCTTATATTTATTCTCCAGGGATTCCCACAGATCATTGGCAGTCTTATAAGATCTGTATACATCATACAAAGAGTCATCAAGACTATTCAGAATATAATTCCTACTTAAAAACTCAATGTGTTTCCATGCATCAATTGCATTGAGTTTTTTTGCATGAATGTTATCTCCCTCTGCCACATGGCATTCTTCCTTGACGACATGTGCAAGGTTCAATGTTGTTAAATAAAACAACATCTTATGTTGCCATCGTTTGAAATCCAGTCCTTTGAACTTGTCTGGTTTCTCAACATGAGGCTTCACAACATTCGCAGATTGTTCCATCAAAATTCTGTTATAGATTGTTGAAAAACAATCAACGAATGCAGTAGTTTTATTTAAACAGAAACTTTTAAACGTAATACAAATCAAAACCAGAAACTAAAACAAGTAATCAATATCAAACCAACAGAAACTTACAGAATCAACAACAAAAACTTACAGTGCTAGTAAACGAAATCAATAAACTCACTGACTTGAAGATTGAGTCTAGCGTAAATGTTATGTCCTATAGTAGAATTTCGTCCCTACTCTTGTGCTTGTAGTTCTTCGGACGTCTACCACCAGGATTCAACAATCTGTAAGTCGAATCTCTGCACTGAAATTCGACCCCTGGCGAATCTACTTGATGTTTTTGCTTTTGTTTTCAAGATCAATCAGATAGAAAAACTTTGGAATGTATTATATATATTTTTTCATGTCTTCTTCTTCTGGACTCCTATTTCTTTCATATGGAATCAAAAAATGGTGGTTGCAATTAAAACGTTTTTAGTTTTTCAATAAGTCTGAAAAGGTGTGTTGATCAGACACGAGTCTTCATATTAAGACCAAATTCAAAAATAAAAAAAAAGTTTTATTAAATAAGGCATTTAATTAATCATATGAGCCCAAGAGCCCCAAGGCCAAGGCCCATCTTTTGACCAAATAAATATATTAATATCTATTAATCAAATGCCACATCAACAACCCATCCACACACATCCAAGCCATACATCAATGCCCAAGCCCAAGCCTTATAACTCCAATTTAATATAAGTGTGCAAAGTCCACTTATAAACTTTCTATATTCCCTTTACATTTCCAATGTGGGATTACTATCACTATTTGATATACAAACTCTTACAAGTATGTGACTGGTGAGTTGATCGGGGAAAATGTTCGGTTAATCACTGACCACATAACAAAGAGAAGAGGAACAAGTAGAGAGTAGTAAGGAGTAGAGAAAATGCAAAAGATGGAAAAAAGGGAAAGAAATAAAATGCAAAAGATGGAAAGAAAAGAGAAAGAAATAAAAGAGGAGCAAAAAAAAAAAGAAAAAAAAAGAGGGAAATGATGGAGAGAAACCATAGATTGGGAGGAAGGAAAACTGAAAGAGGTGTGAGTGAGTGTGTTGGAGGGGAGACTATGATGAGCGGAAAATATATTAATATTTACCGCCATTTTTACTTAATATTTTGTTTAGTTTCTCGGGTTTGATGAACGTTTTGATATGTTTTACTTTATTTTGCAGATAAAATAATATTGGGACTCAATGAAATCATTTAGGACGAAATGTGGGTCAAATAAGGGCAACTATTGGACTTGACATATTAATTTTGGAGATTGAAAACTTGAAAGGGCGTTTTAACGAAGTGCAGTTTTGGAAATTTCAATTTTGCGCATCTGTCGTATTTTGGGCATAAAGTTTTACTCCAATATCGGATTGAGCTGATTCAAATTCCAGATTAAAGAAGACTCAAAGGTCTACAACTTTGAAAGACAAAATAATTTCGAATTCTGAAGATTTCATGACCGATATTGATGAAACATCCGGAAGTGTGTTATGTGTAATTATTAAAGTCATTTTCAAAGCAAAAAAAAAAATTAATAAATTAATAATAAAAATTATCAAATCACCACCAAACGTGATAGCAATTAGTGGAGCAATTAATAATGGATTTGGTGGAGTAATTAGTGGAGCACTTAATAATGGATTTGGTGGAGCATTTGGTGGATGATTTGATGGAGGCAAAATTTTGCCTATAAATACCAAGCCATTTCATTTGTAAATTCATACTTTCTTCGAATTCCTTAAGAATACTAAGAAGATTGTATCTTGTTTGTTTATTTACAGCTTTCAGTAATTAATTTCCGCTTTCGCACTTTCTTTTCTTTACTTTTCAGTTTTTACTTTCCGCAATTTACTTTTACGCACAATACTTTTCTTTCTTTAATTTTCAATTTTTACTTTTCAGTAATGAGGAGGTAACTCCCATTTGCTGGGGTAAAAAGTAAAACTTTTATTACTAATATTTAGATTAATCTCCCTTAATTATAATATATAAACTAGTTAAAACCTGACTTAACTAGGATACCGCCATATTGGTCGGTTGATAATTATTTAAATTGGTTTTAACCTGACTAAACTGGATACCGCCTGATTGGTCGGTTGGTAATTAATTATTAATTTGACTTAATTTGGATACCGCTTATATGGCTGGTTGGTAATTATCATGCGAAGTTAATATATTTTATTAAGGGAGATATCTAAAATAGAAGTAATAAAAGTGGATCCTTTTACCTCAACATTTTCTTTTATTGTACTTTTACTTTATTTACTTTTCAACATTTACTTTTTAGCAATTTAATTTCAGCAATTTACTTTCAGCATTTACTTTTCAGTAATTTACTTTCAGCATTTACTTTTCAGCATTTAATTTTCAGTATTTAATTTCGGCATTTACTTTCCGTCATTTACTTTCCAGTAATTTAATTTCCAGCATTTACTTTATGTCTTTTCTTTTATTTAAGTTTTTACTACCCGTAAATATGTGTCGTAACTAAGCCAGTTATATGGGGTTGTGATGAAATCCAATATCACCGGTTTATAAGGGGTTAAATTACAGTTTGGGTAATATAAAGGTTTATTTATTGAGTCTTAATCCTAATGCTTTTTATTAACTCGCCATTAATAAAATTGAACTGGTAAACTTAAAATGAACTTGTAAAAGAGATTTTAGGTTAAAGACCTTAGACTCAATAGCCCACGATCTTCCTTGAGGATATATAACTCTTTAATAGATTTCCTTACAGGATATGAATATACCTGTCGGGCGGGGGTAGCCATAATTGGAACTTAATCTTAATGAATTCAGATAACTTGGTTAACACAAGAATATGATTAATTGGGTTATACTAGGTATTTGTATTTGACCATCAGAAGAGGCTTTTACATAATTTAGTGTTCCAGGTTAATAAACCAATATATTACACAAACGTAAAATAACCACTTCATCTTTTAAAAAGATATTGGAAGGATTCACAACCCTGGATAGTTTTATAAATTTGAATTTTCTTCAATCTACTTTCAAGCAATTTTATTTACTTGTTTTAAGTTTTAAAGTCACCACCCAATCAAACAATCAATCCATTAGATACTTGTAAACATTTAACTTCATAAGTTGATAACAAAAGGTTTTAAGTCTTCGTGAGAATCGATACTTTTTATACTACTTTAACGATACGTGCGCTTACGTTATACGTGTGTAATTACGCTCCGGTCAGACTACTGTTAACTTATGTTTGTTTAGGGCTTTGTTTTTTTAGCTAGTTTCAGAAGAGAGGAAAAGTCAAGTTTTTTCTCCATGGAACCAGATTATAGAAACCTATTTTATTACATTTATTGAAAAAAATTAATATTATTATGGATAAAATTTAGAGGCTTGTATTAAAAAAAAACTCAATTAGAGTAGAAATTTTCCTATTTAGCCCAAACCAAATTTAAAAATTTACATTTAATTATATGATTTAAAGTTACCAAAAATGACGAGATAATAATAATAAAAAAAATTAAAACACACCCTACACGCCATGTGAAGTGTGTTTAAAAATAAAATTTCCATTTTTGAACTTTTTATTCAAAATTTAAATATCTTTCAAATTATGAAGTGTTTCATAAAAAAAAAATTATATATTATCGATTTACAAATCATATTCTTTAAATTAAGACCCCTGATCGATATGTTTAGACCAAAAAAGATTAAAAAATGACCCTTACATTTACAATACAATAATAATTTCAAACTAGTCATTTTCAAATATTCATATTTCTTTCATCCGGTCACCAAATCATAATCTGTAAGAATATTCTTACACTTTATGTACATACAACTTTCATTTACAAGTCTCTCTCAAATTCGAAGTTATGTAAAGTCGAAATTACCCTCAAAGTTGTCACATCGCACGTACTTGACATTGACTTCTTCATATTCATATTTTTTTACCTTAATCATATTGATGAGTAAATGTTGCGTTATTTGTGCCTAAATATGACTTCAGTCACATTAATTACCTCAATAACATTACCAACTCTCAGTTACATTGAGCACAACTATAATAACATTTTACTTAAGTCATAAAACTCAGTTATAGTCATATTTTTACCCATAGTCATAATGTGACTATCAGTTAGGTGACTGAAAATTTAATAATGGGTGTGATTAAATCACATTACTGACCATCAGTCACATTAAACAAATGTAAAATTATAACATCAGTCACATTCAATACAAGAAAATTGGTTTTTAAATTTCGCCACTAATAATTATCATTAATGGCCAAAAAAATATTTTTAGTGGGGAAATTTTTTCCACCCTAATTGACCAATTTTTTTTTTTTTTTTTTACTAAAAACCAAAATATTTATCCCCTTTCATCAAAACAAAACCAACCCTCCATTTTTTTCCTTCATCAAACGAAAACCCTAACCTCTTACACTCCATTTTGATCGGCGAATGCGCGGGTTCAAGAAAATCTCTGGCTTTTCCCAAGCATGTACCCTCTTCCACTCCATTTTTTCCAAGCATGTACTGCTCGAGAGCGAAGCAGAAGAGCAGTTTGCCGCGAGTCGACCTTCAAAAGACACGTCAGCCTCCCCCCCCAAACATTTTCTCGAACACGTGAGCGGCGAATGCGCGGGTTCAAGAAAATCTCTGGCCTGTTCTTCAACGAAAGCGTGTTCGATGACAATGACAGTAACCAAGATGAATTCTCGGTTCTTCACAAGACCGCGAAACACGCGTGGTCTCTCGGCAAGAGAGTCTGGAACGAGCTCGAATCGGCGGAAACCATAGGCAAAGCCCAAACCCAACCTAACAAGACGAAATCTGAATCTTGCCCTCATTCGGTTTCGTTATCCGTGGTTTTGCCGTGTGGATTGACACTGGGGTCACATGTTACTGTTATTGGTAAGCCGCATTGGGCCCACCCGGAGGATGATCCGAAGATTGCTTTGTTGAAAGAAGAGGAAGAGGCAGTGATGGTGTCCCCAATTATATGATGGAGTTGCAAGGTTTGAAGACCGTTGACGGGGAGGACCCACCAAGGATTCTGCATTTTAATCCGAGATTGAATGGTGATTGGAGCGGGAGGCCTGTGGTTGAGATGAACACGTGTTACAGGATGCAGTGGGGTTCGGCTCTTAGGTGTGAAGGGTGGAGGTCTAGAGCTGATGAAGAAACTGGTAAACTAATTTATTATTATGCATATGATGTTTATGTTGCTGCTGTTGTTGTACTTTTTATTAATGTAATGTGGGCACATTGGACTAAATGTAATTAAGTGAGTAGAAGTTGTAGTTTAAGAATGGATTAAGCTCACTTTTAATGAATGTATTACCTCACTGATATTCATGTGTGATTTATGGACTATGGTAATGTTTAGGTTGAAGTATTGTAGAAGATCTGGAGGTACTAAATATTTTGTGTTTATTTTTTTGCAGTAATGTCATTTATCTAACAAATGGTTATCGTTGGATGATAATAGTAGCATAATTTGGTAATTTGGAGGTTATTTTGTGTAGTGATTCAAAATTTGTCTGATTTATTCTCATTAATGGTGTTGTGAACTGTATAGTTGATGGGAAGGTAAAATGTGAGAAATGGATTCGTGATGACGATGATCACTAAGAGGAATCGAAGGCAACTTGGTGGTTGAGCAGGCTGATAGGCAACTTGGTGATTTCCTTATCGCACTGTGAGCAGCCTTACCATATCTCCTTATTCTACTGTGAATGTGGGACTTCTTAAAATTATTAATGTCTTTTTACAGGGAGTTGCTCTCGAGGATGCGACTGGATTGACTGTGAATGGGAATGTTGATGTGCATTTTGTGTTTGCTGCATCTCTACCCACTTCACAGTTCACATCCAAGTTTTGCTCCACAAAAGCATCTTGAGATGTCAAGTAAATGGCGTGCGTCGCCTCTTCCTGATGGTCAGGTGGAGCTTTTCATTGGCATCCTTTCTGCTGGCAACCATTTTGCTGAGCGGATGGCTGTCAGGAAGTCGTGGATTCAGCACAAGTTGATTACATCTTCCAAAGTAGTGGCTCGGTTTTTCGTTGCACTGGTAAGTGTAGATACTAGATGCGTCCTCTTTATTGTACCCATATTGCTCATTTCGATGCATGGTATAAGCTGAGCACTTTCATTCTTTAATTCTTACAGCACGGAAGGAAGGAAGTAAATTTTGATCTAAAGAAAGAAGCAGAGTATTTTGGTGATATTGTCATAGTTCCTTACATGGATGCTTCTGACCTTGTTGTATTGAAGACTGTTGCAATCTGTGAATATGGGGTGAGTGGTGGCACAAGACCAAACCCTCTTTTTGTTGTCACATATAATACGTGTCCAATATGTTTTTACCTCGGGATATTGATCTTATTCCATATTTATTTCGTTATATGTTGTATTTTAACCTTCATTTGTATTTCTCTAGCTGTTCTCATTGAGTAGCAAATTCGTTTTACAAAACTCATCTTTTATTTGCTGTATAATAATTTTTCATGTTATTTGTAGCTTGCTGTATAATCAATCTATCATTTATTTTTTTATTTTTTTTGACATATTATTAGTTTTTGTTTATCTATTAATATATACAATATATTATTTTCATACAAATGCAGGCAACTATTTTGCTGGTTGAAAAAGTAGTGGACAAATGAGAAGCTAGTTCATTCGATGAATGGTTTCGTTTCACCATATGTTCAAAGTCTTTTTTGTAGTTTGAATATAGAATGTAAATTTAAATGTGAGACGAAAACAATAGCTTTTGATTTTTGAATTATAACTAGTTGATCATTTGCTTGTTTTAATTTAACATATGAACATTTGTTTTTTTGCTTACAAAATTCTATTTACATATATAATGTATTAAAATTTATTTGTATCATTTTACAATACAAAATATCGTATGGTGTAAACAATTTTTTCCATATAATTTCACCAAAAGGTACTCAGATTGCACTTTTAGTGGCGAAAATTTAGCCACTAAAAGTCCATTTTTTTTCGCCACTGAAGGTTTTTCTTTAGTGGCGAAATTCATTTCCCCACTAAATCAATGAAATCACTGGTTAATTAAAAAATGACTTTTAGTGGCGAAATTTTCGCCATTAAAAGTGAATTTTCAGTGGCGAAAACTATTTCGCCACTGAAAATGAATCTTCAGTGGCGAAAAAATATACTTTTAGTGACGAATTAAATTTTCGCCACTAATACCTTTTGTGTCACACTTTTAGTGGCGAAAATAGTGACGAAATTATATTTCGCCACTAATAGTTTTAGGGGCGAAAATTTTCGTCACTAAAAGTCAATTTTGTTATAGTGATTATCGACCATCAGTCACATTAGTTATCCCGGTCATATTGAGCACCATCAGACACATTAATGGGTGTGATTAAGTCACATTATCGATTCGCAGTCATATTACCGATTCTTAGTGACATTGTGCACAGTCGTAATTGTGACCTTAGTCATATTACCAACCCTTAGTCACACTTGAGACCTTAATCACATTACCGACCCTCAATCATATTACCAATCAGTCATATTGAACATAATCACATTTGTGACCTTAGTCACATTGTGATTTTTTTTCTTACATTAAAAAAATGACTATCAATTATGTAAGTGGCTGAGTGTGTATTTTTTTAACCACAATCACAATGTGACTATAAGATGTTTCATCCGCAAGCCAATAAACCAAAGAATAATTAATATTTAATGTGTATTTAAAATATAAATAAGTGATTTCAAAATGCAATGCCCAAAGGGGAGTTAAGAGGTAAGAAAATATACTTGAGCTTGCCCACCCCTTAATTTTTTAAGATAAAGTAAAAAAAAAAAATTCTTTTTCACGTGAACAGTAGATTATTCATATGAACATTTAATTAATTTTTTTGTTGATATATAAGGATAAAATAGAGAAAAAAATTAGGTCAATCTTCTTATTCGTAAAAAATTGACTAAATAGAAATAAAACTTAAAATTTTAGAATTAAAGAGAGAAAATTAAGAGATATGATTTTTCTATAATTAATAATGGGAAATAAAGCTTTTTAAAAAATTTCTATAAAATTTAAAACCAATTAGCTGTATGTGAGAGTGATGCATTTTCATAAGATAAAAGTATTTAACTTGAATTGTTATTTTACATGACATAAATTGTTAGAGTAGACTCTACCAACGAAATTATTATTAATTTAATAAATAATTTTTGAATTATATTTGTTTTTCAAATCTCATAATAATATGGATGTAGAAAATTTTGAATTCTCATGGAGATTCAAAATCATGTATCCTTCGTTATGAATAAAAAAATTAGATCAAAATTTAATATAAAAATCATCTTGAATATCGAATTTTTTAGTTAAAAAACTCAAATCTTGATTGAAATTCAGGATTTAAACTATTCAATTTAAGATATAGAGTGAAAATTTATCCTAATTCAAAAATCATCACAAAATTTAGAATGATATCAAAATAACAAATACTTATTCTTCCCTATTAATTACCAACTCTAAGAAGTAGTACATGAAACTTACTAGTGAAATATATAAGGAGTTAATGAAAATTTTCCGCAAAGGGCAAAATTTAGAGAATCATCCTGACATTTTGCATGGTTTTTAAAAGATTATTCAAATGTCATTTAGTTGCTAAATAGAAGAGCCACATTATTAAAATTGATTCCAAAAGAAATATTATGTGAGATTTTTCAAATTAAATTTTAGTTCTCACTCTTCAATATTGAAAGTGACTTATCTCTCTTCAAATATTATTATATGATATTTTATTTTTCTTCATTTTATTGTAGTGGTGGTATAATTAAAGTGAATATCATTTAATTTGATTAAAATAATATAAATATATTTATATTATTTCTCTTCCATCAATATTATATATTAAAAAATATATAACTAAAGTGGGCCCATTTAATTTGATTAAAATAATAAAATATTAATTTTATTTGAAGAGTCTTATGGAAGATAGTTTATTTTTCCACTCTTCAAATTTCCAAATAAGTAATCAAATAGATATTTAAATAGTGAAATTAGAAGAGTCTTTTATAGTTGTCCTAATACATAAAAAAAATCCTTGTACTTAGGGGTGTTCATGGGATGCGTCGGGTCGGGACGAGGCGTTTTTTTTTTAAAATTTTTTTAAACCCAATCGGGTCGGGTCAAAGTGAAATTTGAACCTGAAATCTGAAATTTGGAGGGCAAACTGCCGCGGTTCGAGTTGGCGGTTTGAGTCATAAATTTTTTAAAGAAAATTTTATGTGTTTGAACGTATTAATTGAAGAGAAAAATACTCATTTTTCATTTATACAATGCATATTTCCATATTCTATTTTGAACTCGTGAAATATCGAATACGATCAATGAATTTCTTAAATTTCATGGTTAAAGAGGAAGAAAAGTGTACACAATTGACATTTATAAATCTACTCATATATATAATTGCGATGATTTTGGATAAGTACAGAAAATTTCTTCTAACGAATTGAAGAAGTAACTTTGAGTTTTGAATGAGACTAAATGATTTTGATTTTGGTTTTGGACCACACATCCCCAGTTTAAGCCAAGATCTACCAACTACAAGCCTTATATTTTCAGTAAATTAACTCTTCCACAGCCCCAATAATAACTGTTTTAAATCAGATTGATTTTACCTTAAATCCGTATGGCAACAACATTATGCTATCTTCTTATATCCATCTAGCTAATGAACACAACTGAAACCAAGGCTACCAAATAGTAGGATTGTGTTGTTGAGCTCACAAGAAGTTAGTTTTGTGTATATAATGAAGTGGAGCTGTTGTAGTAACCCATTTCCTAACACAGCGGAAACACGTTAAGCACTCTGGATTGGATTAGAAAATTTTTTCTGCCCTTCTCTTCTTCTTGTCGAATCTGACCAGCTCTCCCACTGAAATTTTGGTTTTATTTTTAACAAAATTTCAGCCACGGAACAACCCTCGAACAACCCCCAAATAGTGGTGTAAATCTGGACTGTTTTGGACCCGAAATGCGTCCAGCTCACTGCCCAAATCAGTCCCTATATGCGTGAGTTGCCATTGTGTTTCAGGTCTGATTTTCAGTTAAAAATAGCTCAAACACGGTCCTAAAATACCCCTAAATATCCCCAAAAATTTTGGATCAAAACAAAATGAACCGAGCCCCGTTACACAACTTTTGGTGGCGGTAGTGAGCAAAATCTGCTCACTGTCGTGTGGTATGGAGAAAAGAAGAAGATGATGCATTTGGTTCGACACCATATAGCCTTCCGTGCTATATCTTGTCACCAACAGAGAATAGAGCGGGCTACACGCACAATCTTGTCTCTAAACACTTTAGAGATCAAAGTGTCACACAATTGTTTTTACTTTTGGTTTTCTTTGTTCTTACTTTTCTTTTTCCAACTCTTGAGAGAATTCAAAGAACAAGGAGAGGTGGCTAGGGTTAGAAAAAGATGAATAAGTAAAAAAAAAATCTAATTTTATTTTTATATCTAGGTTTTTTATTTCCAAAATAAAACAAACCATTCTCCTCCCCTCATGGAAGTTTCAGCCAACCCTAAAAATCACATCCAAAAATTTTGCAACATGTATCTTGTATTCAATGTCATCATCATGACAAAATTAAGTTACAAAATTAAAGATGTAATTACCTTTTAAAAATTATAACTTCCAAAGCCATTGGTTTTCCAAAAACTAATTTCAAAAATTATATCTTTATTAAATTATAATATATATAATTTAATAACTTATAATAAATAATTATCATATAATCATTTATTATAAAAACCATATATTAAAATTAATATATAGTTTCAAGTGTGACAAAATAATATTATTAATCATATTAATAATATACATTATACATATGTGATTATATAATTGGACTATCCAATTATATTTAATCTACTATAGTATATCGAGCTAGCATGAGGACCAAATAGATCTACAGTTCCAAGCTCCAATAATCTCAGAATATTAATTAAGCTCTTAATTAAATATTCCGAATTATTAACTTTGAGTTATTCCGCTAAAACCCCGAAGCTCCACTCTCGTTGTCGCAGATAGATAAATTAAGCCGAACCACGTTGGTGTCCATCGATATAGTCATTACATACGGATTGGCCCTTCACGAGTATCTCATAATTAGAGTCTGGTCATAATATCTGTTATACCCCTCTAATTATTTTTGTACTAAGTACTATTGATTCTCTAATGAATGATTTATTCATAACCATTATGAATGTTAATATATCTATTCGTAATAGAAAGACTTGAGTGCTCTAACCGTTCAAGTACCAAATCAACCATTAATAAAGATATTCATCTACTTCTCGCAAGAAGGAATGAATTCTCTATTTATATAAAACGTCCCCAGCTACATACCAAACCATGTCCCCAAAGTACGTAGCTATTGGTCGGGATTGTTATACCAACCTTACCTTTGTAAATCAAAGGACATAGCATGTCATGCACGAGTTCGTAGTACACTCATGATTCAGATCAATCCATATATGACTATCAAGTAGATTGAAATGAATTTCTTTATCTAAAAGATATTATAAGAATTTCTATATGGGTCCAATCCTATATGATCACATCATATGAGGTGCCTTCATTCTCATGTCTCCACATATACAATCTCGGATCAAGGTCGCCATACAATTGTAGAATGGATCGCAGCTATAGATAAATCGGAAACAAAGTACCCGCTTTGTTTGCTCTCTATGGACTATTTTAGATTACTAACTTCAGACTTAAATCCTCTTGTGTATGACACTCATACACTAAGTGCGAAGGCACATGAGTAATCTAAGGTAAATAAGATAATTTACAATATGCGATATTAAACAAACACTTTGATAAATGAATAATGCATCCTTTTATTTTAAAAAATAAAATTCCGTTTACATTACATGAATCTCAATGGCATATATCCCAACAACTGTTTGTGTAAGATGAACAAAATATTTCACATTCAAAAACTATATAACTATAAAATTAACAATAATAAATATCAATAATCCAAAAGAAATGAATAGCCTACTTTGGAACTTCCAAGAGCTAGGAGCACTAACTCTCTAACACCAAGATTCACTTTCAAAAACTACATAAAAATAATCTTAATAATAACATGTTGGAATTGTCTAAGCATCCCAAGATCATATCAACAATGAAAATAACATGTGAATACATCAAGGAAGTTGCGGAATACTTACATCGAGCGGTTGAGCGACGCGGTGGACAACAAAAATCATTTTCTGCCTTCTCCAAGTCACGGCAGTGGTCTGTGATGATGTCCTCCATTTTCGGCTTTGGTCCAAGCTCCAAGCTCCAAGCTTTTCGAATGGTATTCCAAGCCCACGGGTGGGTTTCCCTATCACCTTCGCATGTCTTTTGAGTGCTAGCTCTTGATGTTTTTGCCACAAAAAAACATCACACTTTGCTTCCATTCATTCTCGATTTTTGCCCAGAAAAAACAGAAGAAGAAAATGCCCACCATAGGCGTGAGAGGAGAGAAGAGAAAGGAAAAGAGAGAGTTGTGTTTGGTTGGATAAAATTGTGTATCTAATACACTTTTCAATTTCTAAAATTGATTTACCGTTTTATTTTTCCAAAAAAAAAACAAATGGCATTAAATTTTTGCCAACCACCTCCATCAAGTCACATCACTAAATCAATCAAGTGACAAGTTGTCACATCACTCAAAGTGACTAATGATTTGACGCTTGATGCGACTAATGATTTGACGCTTGATATGACTTGCGTGCCGCACTCGAATTCGAAATGCGAATGCGCTCGCAAACAATCCCGGGCTCGGGTTCGCTAATTCCAAATTAACGAATTTTCCGTTGCGACGTAATTAATTGATTATGCCTAGCGAAATCACTATTCACGTCGCTAACGAATTAATTCTAAATTAACTCGTTCGCCCGAATTAAAATCTAATTTCAATTCCGCGTCGAAATCTAATTTCGTATAATATATCGAATATATTAATTTATCGATTAATTCCAAATTAATCGTTATCTCTCTTTAATGAATATTTTATCCTATCTCTCTTTAATGAATATTTTATCCCAGATAAAATATCTCTGCAATTAATCCCAGATTAATTTTCTCTCTCATCTAATTAATCCCAGATTAATAAAAGTGTGAGTCATACGTCATCGGTGAATCTTCGGGAAGCGACCCATAAGATCCCTAGATATGTTGGCAGTAAATTCGGTCGTCGGACTATCCGAACACGTAAGTACCTAGTACTACGTTTGTATCGATTTACAAGACAAGATTGGCTTCTAGCAAAGCGTCATGCCTACCCAATTCTCCAGAAACATGCTTACAGGAATAAGCGATCTATATCAGTCGTAGTATACGTAATATTGCGTATTTCGATCCAGTATCAGATGTCACGTGCTAGGCTTGGGGCTGGAATTGTGTCTGCCCCGTACAAAGCACATGTCGGATGTCTGGTAACTAGTCTCTATAATCGGATATACATGACCTAGTCATAATATCCCGATGACTGCAGTACTTAAGAGTACTAGTACCGTATCCTACGTGACATCATCTCCACTATGACTGGAGTGATACTTATGTCTTGACATCACACCCAACACACTACGATTCTCAATATACCCAGCAGAGGCATACACAGAACCTGTTAAAGCCCTGGACGACCAAAACCAAAGTATATTGATTATCGCAAGTATTAGCGGTGCAAGTCTCAGGTTAAGACCAAATACACCTACCATGATTTCGGACTTCCATAGACACATAGTCATACTACCAATGGAATTCCGATGGGGTCTATTTAGAGCGAAGCTGTTTCCCGTACTATCGGTAAAACACAACCTCCTATTACACTTGCATGAGTATCCTATACCCAATATATAAGAACTATGTCGTTGTGCCCTCACACACGCACAAGTGTAATACTAGTATTTTACTAATTATTGATGTCCAATCTCGATAATACTCTGACTATGGATATTTAATGATTTATCCTTCGTGGATTGATACTGTCTCATATCTTCTCAATCCAGGAACAAATCACAGGGACCTCCTATCATTTATACATCTTGGTGATCTAATCACAAATGATAAGAGAGCAATCTCCTTTGTCACATAGTTAATTTGTACAACAACACCATGATCTGTACAAATAGTGACGCTATGGGTCATAAGTGTCCAACAATCTCCCACTTGGCCTATAGCCAGACACTCGAGTGTCTTACACCCGAACTATGTACGGTTCGCTCAAATCGCTGAAAAAGCTTTCGTCAGCGGATTTGCATGATTATCATCTGATGCGATTTATTCGATCATCACATCGCCACGATGTATGATCCGAACGAATCAGATGAATATCGAAGTATATATCTGGATCATTGATGAGACCATTAATTCTTTAGTCTGTGCTGTAGCCTAGCTCAGCTGCTAATAGAACTATATCTAATCTAATTAGATTTATTATCAACCCAAATGGCTTCTATTGCTGCCTCAGCTGCAGCAATAACCCGAATTTGTTGTTTATTCGGTAACAGTATCTTGCTTGGAAGATTTCCAGCTCACTGTTCCGTTATTCAAACTGTATAGTACCGCTTGCGACTTATAGTCGTTTTATCGGTTTAGGAAACTTGCAGTAGTGATCCCAGTCACTTCAAGTTCCTCCATCTCCATAGTATAAGACAGCATCTTTAGTTCTCTAAGAAACTAATGGATTTCTTAATATCAATCTAGTGACTATCACTTGGATTGGCCTGTTTGTGACTCCATATGCTCAAAGCGTATGAGAACCAGGTCACGTACATTTTTCAATGTACGAGTTCTCGGAGAGTTTTCTCGAAAGCCTAGCTTTCACCGATTATTATGGGAATATCATTTCCAAGAAATGACATATTATCATTATTTATAGGACATTCATTGTCAGTGCGCTCCCATTAACCTCCTTATATACACAAGAATCATTTCGTTTTGAATTAAATCATAAACCATTATGATTAGATCAAAACGATAATTCAAAGAACTTAATGCTTGCTTCAATCCAAACATGGATTGATTAACCTGCAAACCTTGTTTGCTAGTTTTGGTACAACAAAACCGACAGGATGTTTTAAACATCCTCCAAAAGGTTTCCTTTTCAGGAAAGCGATTTTCCCGTTCGGCTGACATATTTCATAAATGAAACATGCAGCATCAGCAAGCATTATCCAAATGGATTCACTGTGGCAATAGGTAAAAGGTTGAATCATAATCAACACAATATTGATAACGATACCTTTCCGCTAAAAGCCTAGCTTTACACGTTGGTATGTTTCCATCCATGTATGTCTTCCTTGAAGACTTATAAAGTACCAATAGACACAATGCCTTGCGGTACATCAACTAGTATCCAAACTTGGTTGTTATACATGGAATCCATTTCGGATTCATGGCACTTTGCCATAAGGGAGTCGATACCTTGTATCACTTCCTCATACGTAGTCAGTTGGTATTCCTCAATAAGATTAACATCTTTATGAGGTGAGATCAGAAACCCATACCCCAGGTTGTTTTCTGACTCTCTCCGACATACGTGGTTCTTGTGTATTCGAAGATTATTGGTATAGTTTCATCCTTGATGAACTATATGTGTTCCATTAGGAATCGGTGTCTGGAATAGTATTACTCCGATTTTCATCGAGTTTTACTATCCTCCCACTTACCACTGCATATAGGTATTCCTCTTAGGAAAACCGCATGGTGAGCAATAATTAAATGTTCTCATGTGAGTTGTATAAGTACTATACTTATGGTTTCCCTAGGATAACCTACAATTGGCACTTATCCAATTTGGGTTTTAGTTGGTATCATCCAAACATATGCCTAGCATTCCCAATTATCAGGAATGAGAAACTTGGTTTATTTCCTGTTCATATCTATATGAAGTCTGTCAAACAGATTTTTATGGAACCTTATTCAAAATAAGTTCTGCACTGTTTATGTGTATCTGTTGAAGGAAATGGTAGCTCAGAGCGACTCATGATTAACCTTATCATGTCCAACAAAATTCGGTTACTCGGTTCGGACACACTGTCAAATTGATGTGTTCCGAGAGGGGTCCTCTATTGAAAGAATACTGTACTCTTTCAAGTATATTAGAAACTTATTGCTTAAATATTTTCATCATGGTCTAACCGTGACGATTTAATACTTTAGCTGATCTGTTTGTCTATTTCGTGTCGAAAACTTTAAAAGTTTCCGATTGTGTTCTAAAAGAACACAATAACAATAATGCGATGCCACATCCGTAAAGGTCACGAAATATTCATATCCACCTCTAGCCTAGCTAGACATGGGCCCACTTGCTTCACTATGAACTAGGGCTAGCAGACCAGTGGCATTTGCACTTTTACCGAGTAAATAGTGTTATAGGCATTTGCCCAATAAACTAGATTCGTAGACTTTATTTGAATAAAATCAAATATGTCCTAGTACCACCACTCTCAAAGTGTGGATATACGAGTCTTGTTTAATTGTGTCCCAAACAACAATGCCACAATATGTTTCTTCTGATCAAATCAGTTTGGAGCTATTTGTTTGTCATATTATACGTTGAGATTTGTTTATATTCAAAATATAAATGCTGTTATTCACATCTAATTGTTTATCTCATCATATCATCTTTATATAATGAAAACACTTTAGTGTTCTAGAATATAAAGGTATCATCGCAACAGATAAAACACTGATATAGAATAAATGTTTCTAGTCAACTAGTTACATTATAACAGTTTCCTAATTTAAGTACATACCCGAAGGGCAGTTCCTAAACTTAAGTATCTACGGTCAAAACAGCGACTTTCGTCCCGTTTTCGATTCGCAGATTTTATCTCAACTGAAGTCAGTATCCTGCTCATAGCTAATTCTGAACATCAGTACATATTTATGTACCACACTAAATATTTAAAATCCAATTTTAATACTAGTAGTGAAATATTTATGAAAAACATATTTGAAGTCAGAGCCTTGCTCGTCTTCAATTCCTTCATGTCTGCTTGTCCATACG
The DNA here is from genome assembly GCA_019454045.1 of Zanthoxylum bungeanum. Taxonomy (NCBI): domain Eukaryota; kingdom Viridiplantae; phylum Streptophyta; class Magnoliopsida; order Sapindales; family Rutaceae; genus Zanthoxylum; species Zanthoxylum bungeanum. The sequence continues at coordinate 25,422 of SKCR01036263.1, forward strand.
GCAGTCACGCTTCCGTGTCCCCGTTTGCCACAATTAGGCAGACATTTTGGGATATGTCCTTTATCTTCCCAGAAGATTATAATGATTTTTGCCTATACCCCTTTACACACCCCAGAAGCCTTTGGCCAAGCCTTGGCCTTCTGGAATTCGAAGTAAGGTGCCCTTGTGCTACTTGCCTTATTGCAAACTTTGCTTTGTCTCATAGAGAATAGCCATTAACTATCCAAGAGTTACCATTGCAATTAGTACTTCTAAAATCTAAATAGAGATTTATGAAGATCCTTCAATTTCATATCATACTTTAAGGATCTAATCCTTAGTTCTGATAAGAATTAATGAGTCTAATTAGCAAGCTTAATGGATTAAGTATAGTAAAGTTATCATCACATAAATCTTCCAAAGATTATGCTATACTATTTGCTTAACTCTGGGCTTAGGCCTAATATGTTATTTTATCAAATAAAATAACTTATTAGTTTTCAGGACCATCCTGAAATTTTATTCCCAATTTGAAAATTAAACCATTTAAATACATTTTCCCTAGGATTATGTTTTAAATGTCAATCTTTCAATTTATATCTTGATTTAATAGTCCAACTATTTAATCAACGATTTAGGTACTATTCATTATAATGATTACTATAGTCCAACTATTAATCAACTATAATTTAATAGGTTGAATACAGTCCAACTGTTAATTAAAACAACAATTTAAATATTAGTCCAACTAACATTTAATTTATTTGACGAATGATATTTGATTTGAGCGCGTATGGCAAGTAATTAACGAATATTGCAAATTAATTCTTGCCTCCCACTATTTTTCGGCGAGCCTCTAACCCTCTGTCGAGTACTCGGGAAACCGTGTTTCCTAGTGGGCTAGGATCCCGTTAAATGTCACACAATCTTGACTTTGGCCAACAAATTGTATGATAATTAACAGGTAGATCTCTAAGATCAATTGGATCCCATCCAATTCCTAGATCCAGTAGGGGGACATCCAAGTCCGAAACATATATCTTATATATGCCAATATATCCAATATATTACCTAACCTTTTTCCTCTGAATCAACTAAGCCTTGGCTTTGGCACAACAAACTTAGTGATCCTAGTCAAGTGTGACCCATTGACCATGGAAAGCTTCGTAATCAATGTCGATGGACAAGAAGTGGTCTTGACTTTGGCCAACAAACCACAACTTGGACAAGACACCGATATGGAACAAAGCTCTCGTGATTCAAACACATCCTCGACGGACAAAGGCCTTGACTTTGGCCAACAAGCCAATGCCAGTCTTAGATCTTGAGTAAGAATCACTCAATGGAAGGAAAAAAGCTTAATATTTTGCGAGGTTTTTCGCGTGTAAATTGGCAACCAATTTATTATCTTTGTTAAGGTCTCGTCATCATACACCCTTAAACATGCATTCTAAACCATAATAAAGCGCGTATAAATAAATAATAATGATATGCGGATGGATACTTAACACATTGATCCTAGATCAAATCTCTCTTTCCTCTCTCCCGCTAGCACAAATATTTACTTCTACCCGTTACACTACACTTCTAAAGAAACCTCATTTACATTGAGGGGATAGGTGAGAGAGAATACAAAGAGTAAGGAGGTAATAAGGTTGGACACGCATGTCCAATTTAATAAATTCGAAATTTATTACAACAATTTCTAAATTGCCCCACCCATCTAATATCCATCTGATATACATTATTATGCATCGCAACCATGTATTCACACAAGCATGTTATCAATCATCTAATCAATTAATTAATCTGATAATTAATGATCATTCAATGTTCAAACAACGATTTGATTTTGTGCGAGTCAAACTCGTTTTGCGAATAAGTACTCAAAGTATGAATTCTTGAATTAAATTAAACTACATAATTAAATCCAATTCAATTTGTATTTAATACTAATTCGTATTTAATTCCAAATTAAATAATACACTTTATTAATAAACCTTTACGACTTAAATTCCAAATTTAATCGTTACGGGTCTCAAAGCCCGATTAACGTCCAACATCAATTTAATTAAAGTCTATGAGCTTTTAATTAATTCTTTAAGGCGTGGACTTTTGGTCAACTTGGTCAACCCAAAACCAAAGCCCAATCAAGGAGTAACCCCATAAGCCTAGAATCAATTTAGGCCCATTAGGCCCAATTAAATAATTAAAGGTCCATTAGTCGCATTTGGACTTTATGGAAGCGGTTTTGGGCCCAATTAGATCCAACCAATTTAGCCTAAACTCTTCTTGGTACAACCAAGCCCATTTAAGCCCATTTACAACATTACAAGCCCAAATCCAATTTAAGCCCAAATAATTAAATTACAAAAATCCAATTTCACAATTTAATTACTCAAAGTGCATTACATAATTAATCACCCAAATTAATATTTCCAAAACATCAATTTACACAATTAATCATGCTCTTTAACATTAAATCATGTCCAACACAATTTATCAAAAAATCAAACCCAATTCATGGTTCAAAGTCTCGGCAATGTGGGGTTTTCAAAATCGATTCGATTTCAATAAAATTAAATCCACAATCAACATTTCCCGAATGATTCTAACTCATCCAATGAATCAAAAATCAAAATTCCAAGACATTTAGGGCATAGTGACATTCGACCAAGCCATCAAAAATTGGGGAAAATTGTTCCAAATAAAATTTCATGAAATTGATCCAATCAATCTTCAATTAAACTACATTTAAGCATACTAAATCATCCAATTTCATTAAATCATGCTCAAATACAATTTACCAAATTTTAACCCTAATATATTTTCATGTTCAACCTTGCTCATAGATACCATTGTTGGAATTGTCTAAGCATCCCAAGATCATATCAAGCAATGAAAATAACATATGAATACATCAAGGAAGTTGCGGAATACTTACATTGAGAGGTTGAGCGACGCGGTGGACAACAAAAATTCATTTTCTGCCTTCTCCAAGTCACGGCAGTGGGCTGTGATAATGTCCTCCATTTTCGGCTTTGGTCCAAGCTCCAAGCTTTTCGAATGGTATTCCAAGCCCACGGGTGGGTTTCCCTATCACCTTCGCATGTCTCTTTGAGTGCTAGCTCTTGATGTTTTTGCCACAAAAAACATCACACTTTGCTTCCCTTCATTCTCGATTTTTGCCCAGAAAAAACAGAAAAAGAAAATGCCCACCATAGGCGTGAGAGGAGAGAAGAGAAAGAAAAAGAGAGAGTTGTGTTTGGTTTGATAAATTGTGTATCTAATACACTTTTCAATTTCTAAAATTGATTTACCATTTTCTTTTCCAAAAAAAAAAAACAAATGGCATTAAAGTTTTGCCAACCACCTCCATCAAGTCACATCACTCAATAAATCAAGTGACAAGTTGTCACATCACTCAAAGTGACTAATGATTTGACGCTTGATGCGACTAATGATTTGACGCTTGATATGACTTGCATGCCACACTCGAATTCGAAATGCGAATGCGCTCGCAAACAATCCCGAGCTCGGGTTCACTAATTCCAAATTAACGAATTTTCTGTTGCGACGTAATTAATTGATTATGCCTAGGGAAATCATTATTCACGTCGCTAACGAATTAATTCTAAATTAACTCGTTCGCCTGAATTAAAATCTAATTTCAATTCCGCGTCGAAATCTAATTTCGTATAATATATCGAATATATTAATTTATCGATTAATTCCAAATTAATCGTTATCTCTCTTTAATGAATATTTTATCCCAGATAAAATATCTCCGCAATTAATCCCATATTAATTTTCTCTCTCATCTAATTAATCCCAGATTAATAAAAGTGCGAGTCATACGTCATTGGTGAATCTTCGGGAAGCGACCCATGAGCTCCCCGGATATGTTGGCAGTAAATTCGGTCGTCGGACTATCCGAACACGTAAGTACCTAGTACTACGTTTGTACCGATTTACAAGACAAGATTGGCTTCTAGCAAAGCGCCATGCCTACCCAATTCTCCAGAAACATGCTTACAGGAATAAGCGATCTATATCAGGCGTAGTATACGTAGTATTGCGTATTTCGATCCAGTATCAGATGTCACGTGCTAGGCTGGGGCTGGAATTGTGTCTGCCCCGTACAAAGCACATGTCGGATGTCTGGTAACTAGTCTCTATAATCGGATATACATGACCTAGTCATAATATCCCGATGACTGCAGTACTTAAGAGTACTAGTACCGTATCCTACGTGACATCATCTCCACTATGACTGGAGTGATACTTATGTCTTGACATCACACCCAACACACTACGATTCTCAATATACTCAGCAGAGGCATACACAGAACCTGTTAAAGCCCTGGACGACCAAAACCAAAGTATATTGATTATCGCAAGTATTAGCGGTGCAAGTCTCAGGTTAAGACCAAATACACCTACCATGATTTCGGACTTCCATAGACACATATTCATACTACCAATGGAATTCCGATGGGGTCTATTTAGAGCGAAGCTGTTTCCCGTACTATCGGTAAAACACAACCTCCTATTACACTTGCATGAGTATCCTATACCCAAATATATAAGAACTATGTCGTTGTGCCCTCACAACACGCACAAGTGTAATACTAGTATTTTACTCATTATTGATGTCCAATCTCGATAATACTCTGACTAGGGATATTTAATGATTTATCCTTCGTGGATTGATACTGTCTCATATCTTCTCAATCCAGGAACAATCACAGGGACCTCCTATCATTTATACATCTTGGTGATCTAATCACAAATGATAAGAGAGCAATCTTCTTTGTCACATAGTTAATTTGTACAACAACACCATGATCTGTACAAATAGTGACACTATGGGTCATAACTGTCCAACATAACAAGCATCGACAATTCAAAAAATCAGTAGCAATCCCAAATGTCAAAAGTTCAAAAGATCAATTAGGGACACTAGTAATAAGTTTCACTTTTAAGTTGCCAAACTTCCACCAAGGCTATCAAACATATAACATCAAATAATATTATTAGTCAATTATGTGTAATGGCAAAATAAATAATATTGTTCATCAATATAACTAGACACAATAACTGGAAAGAAAAAAATATAATAATAAGTAACACAAACAACCTTATGTGAATTCATCATCAGAATTGACATCTTCGTTCATATCATCATTAAACAAGTTAGGCTCAATCATACACATGGAACTCGATCCCAATAATTCTAAAAAGTAATATAACAAAGAAAGAAAGGAACAACATAATTTATTAAAATTCACTTTGTCTTATGTCAAGAAAATATTAATTTCAATATTTTTAAACAAAACATTACCTAAAACGAATTCTTTATATTTTTGCACATCATCTATCGCAGCTTGAAGATCCATTTGAGTCAGCATTTATCGCAACCAATTTTGAGAATAAATTAATGTTGCAACTGTGTTAGGAGATAATGAATTTCTAAATGGATCAATTATCCTCCCACCAGTGCTAAAAGCCGACTCGGAAGCCATTGTAGAGACCTGAACTTCTAATATGCTCCTTGCTACCTTAAAGAGGGTTAAGAATTTGGAAGAATTCACTTTCCACCAAATCAGTAAATAAAATGTTTCATAATTTCCTCACACCCATCCGATAAATATTTATACAAGTCACATTGAGTCTCCACACTTTACTTATCCAACAAATACTTCTTGAATTGAAAATTGAGAAACTTTCGAGCTTTTCCACCAAAATCAGCCTTATCCACTAAAATAATATTATTGGTAGCTGACACATTCACCATACTAGATGATCCAATGGATGACTCGTCCTTAAAGTATCTATACAAGTCATTCAAAGCATCTCGCACCAGTAAATCAACATCAATAGCCTTATAAACACCATAAATTTGAGAGAGGAAAAACTTGACATATTTCATCTTACGCAATGGATCAAGAATAATACCAATAAATAACATCCAATTCAATTTTGTAGGATTCTCCCAATACTTGTTAATTTTTTCATATCAATTGCCATACTTTCTAATAATCTATCACCATTTTCAGAATATTCAAGTAACATGGTTTGAATTCTAACAAATTCATTGAAAACGGTATTCAAATTCATATGTAAAGAACCCGAAAATGAAAAGTAAAATCATAAATCACTTTCAAGAGCTTCACTAGGCAACTACATCTCCAAACATCCCACCTAAGGGGCCCTTTAAATATTACCTCCATCAAAATACAATCTAAACCTAAGATTATCATCTTCGAACCTAAAAAAGGCTTTCTAAAAAATCTCAGTTGCTTCTAATATCAAGTAAGTATAATTTCATATAGTCTCCACATCAAGACATAAAAGGCTTTTAAACTCAATCTTCTCCCTCTCAACACTATTTTTAAAACTCAATTTCCTAGCAGGGGATGATCTCACATATCTTACCGTATTTTTTTATTTTCTCAATCGATTCATTATTCACACGCAAGCCATATTTTACAATAAGGTTAACAATATGTGCACAACAGCTCATGTGAAGAACTTTATGACCTAAAACAATAGTATGCCAATCTTTAGTTCTTCGTGTTATTTACCTTATTGCACCATCATTAGAACCAATATTATCTAAAGTGATAGTGAAAATTTTATCAATTCCCCAATCTAACATGCATGCCTTAATGAATTTACCAATTGTCTCCCTTATATGATTAGACACTTAACAAAAATTTAGAATTCACTTTTGAAACTGCCAATCATCATCTGTCCAATGGGCTATCTGACATATATAATTCAAGTTTTGAATTAAAGTCCAAGTATCTATGATTAAACACACACGTTGAGACTTAATTATATTTTTTAGTATCTAATTCTAGTCAATGGCAACATCAAAACATGACAGTCATGTAATGTGATCATCCCTGATGACATCACCTTAATCGGGAACTGATTCAGATGTATTTAAATCGAAAATTTTATACTCACATCTAAAACTATTTGCAGATAGAGTTTCGACACACAATACATTGTAGGTTTTAATTTTTCATATAATAATCAAAAGATCGCAATTGCCATATGTAAAAGATAATAATGCCTCTTTATTAATTATAAACTATCTTACAATTAATAATAAAAGTATATTTACATGTGGATGATATCCCTGAACCGCTGTAACAAGATTGATCCCACTTGCACTAAACCCAATCATTATAGTACTCAATACCCATATTCTCAATATGGTAATCCAGTTGTTGTTGCGTCATTGACTTAGTCAGTGGATCAGCCATGTTGTCCGCTGACGGAATTCTCTAAATGACTGATTGTTTATCTACAATAAACTCTCTGATCAAGAGATATTTTCACTGAATATGTTTAAACCTCTGGTGAGTTTGAGGTTCCTTAGCCTACGCTATCACTCCATTGTTATTATAGTATAAAGTTACTAGATTGACAATGAAAGGAACCACTCTAAGTTCAGTTACGAACTTTCAGATCCAGATGGCCTATTTCGCAGCTTCAGAAGCAGCGACATTTTCGGCTTATGTAGTAGGGTTAGCTATAGTAGTTTGTTTGGAACTTTTCTAACTTACAGCTCCTCCATTATAAATGGAAAAAAATGCGGAATATAAACTTTCTATCATCCACATTTGACAAAAATTTAAAATATGTGTAACCCTTAATATTTCACTCACTTGCCCCATATGTCAAAACCAAATCCTTAGTTTTAACAAGTACTTATGGATTATTTTGACCACAGTCCAATGTTGTTCTTCAAGATTTGTCTCATATCTACTCGTAATACTTACAACATAGGCTATATCAGGTATTGTACATAGCATTGTGTACCTGAGACTCCCTACGGCTGAAGCATAATGAATCATTTGCATGCGTGTGTTGGGGTTTTGGGCGATGGGTGTAGCGGAAGCGCAGGTTCGGGCGAAATCGTATTTTAAAATATTTTCAAAATACCAAATAAATTATTCAATATCTAATATGAATAATTTATTCATATTTCACCTAAACCTATTTATTCAATATCAAATATCAACATAAATATGGTGAAAACTCGCGAAATTTTTACGAAAACCGTTTTTCCGTAAAATGATACAAAACACGTTTTTGACTGAACTGACCACCCGACACTTATGGAAACTGCCCAGGCTAGCTCCAATAGTGTCGGGGCAGTTTATGGGCTGCCCAAACAGTGACGGATTCACTGTTTGGACAGCCGTCAACTGGTTGGCTCAAAATCCACCCGGTAACGCCGTTTTTGGCCGTTTTCGCTTATTTCAAGTTGGAAACACTTTCCGGCAATTGTTCCAACTCCTAAAACACATCCAATACATTCATAACACATCAAATACATCCCATAATTTCCAGTTTTACATAATCTGATCAGAAAACCGAAATTCCTAATTTTTTCATGCTTTAAATCCTAAATTTCAAGACTAAATTAATTAATCTCAACACTAATTGAGTCACACCACACATGAACAACTCTAGAACAATTATAGGCTATCTAAGAGTGGATCAACAACTCTAGAATGGTCACAATATTTTCCAACAACAATTTGAACAAATTAGAATGAAATTACACTAATTCCATCAAATAACACTTCACACAGGCACTAATCTTCCATTTCAATTCACCACAACCAAAAGCCATAAATTTTACAAAAAAAAGGAACCCTAGAACTATTCTAAGTATTCAAGAAAACATGAAAATAAATTTACAAGCTTGGATTATAGAAGATTACCTTTTAATCTCTTTATTTCCAAGCTTTTTCTTGAATTTCCTTTGCCTTTTCCATGGATTTTTGAAACAAAATTTGAAACCCATTTCTCTCTTAATCTTTCGGAAATGGTGATAATGATCAAGAGAGAGAAACAAATTTTCTCATTTAAATAATGTGTTGACCGAAACTAGTAGTGTAGGGTATTTTTGACTTTTTCAATTTTTAATCAAATTAAAAGCATTAATCTTTATAATATCCAATCAAAATTGGACACACAAAGATTAATAAAATCCATGCCATGTGTTACCAATTATGTATCACCATTTGTCATAGCAATTATGACAAAAAGATAAGATTTATAATTTTTCAATTATTTAACATTAAATATATAAATAAGTAAATAACAAGCATATATATATTTTTATTTACATTGAATAACAAATACATATATTTATGGCATGTGTCAAAATCTCATTTGACGAATAATTAATGTGTATCTAATCGTATTATGTATCAAATACAAATACACAATAATTATTAGCGGATAAAATCCCCTAATGCATGTGTTATCGTTTAACCGGTTAAACGATCCGAATTAACTCATTTAATCCGGTGAAGTATTATGAATAATCCGTATTATTCATATCCAGTTGCCCAAGTGCTCAACGAGTACACTTCATATTGTGAGACTCTAAGTTTAGGTTTACCCGTCACGAAATCCAATTTCGTGTCCATAATAAACCCACTCATGGATTATGACGACCACGGATAATCTCGCTAAACTATGCAAGTCGAGGTCATAGCATACGTATAATCCCTCCGTCACAGGCCATCCGTATTATACCTGGGATATAGATCAGAACGTCAAATCCGTTCGGTGTAATACAATCGACTTTCAATTTACGATCTCTAAATAACACTCAGAACAGATTTCCGAAGTTATACCACGACCATGGATTTACTAGATCGTAAACACATGCTGGATGCCTATGCCCTGTGCACAGGACTGACGGATCCTATCTTGATACGCACTGGATATCATGAGTATCAGTCCACACCCAATGAACAGGCGGAGGTCTGATCATGAATAGATCGTTGACGTGACTGCCATCAAAGTGTGGAGGATAACTCACATATCCCATTATGGTATCTGAAGTCGAAGGGCCACTATGCTCGCTCAACTCAAGAAGGTTCATATTGACGTTGGTGTACCATATATTAGGACACATTCAGTGAGTCGTTCAGTGTTTTATCAAATAAACACCTACATGTCTATACGAGTCTCCAAAGACTCATGGTTCACTGGGATAAATCATCAGACCAAGTCACGATATACGACATGTACTGGTCTCAACGGATTTTACTAACCAACCCGTGTTAGCAAATCTTGACCAGGAACTTTATTTAAGGATATACTACTAATAGTGCGCTTCCCAATGTCAATGACAAACTATGTTGTAACTGCGCATTATACTATAAATCCTAGGGTATTTGTCTAATATAAACGTATCACTGAATCAGATTCAGTTTCGATCTAATCGTAATCATATATCTAATCGCAATTAGATCAAATAAGCGTATAAAAGACAAGGGTGGTACCACTAAAAATAATAATATTATGAAAAATATAATTGGTCGTATTTATGAATCAGACATAAATCCGGATTGGCACTCCGAGCACCAACCCTAACAATTTCTCCCACTTGCTCTAGTGCCAATCCATGGTATCTTATACACATCTTAATGTATATCGCATACTCATGACCCTCAAGAGCTCACCAGCACTCAAGAGATAGGCAACAACAAGTAAGCCTGCTTTAACAAATTGAGTCTGTCCAACAAACCCAACTGTTTTCCTTAGCTAGCATCATTCATATTTTGCAGAATCCAAATTCCATATCAATATGACTCAGAAACTATATCAGTATTGTGTTATAGCTGCTAAGTTATCTATGTATTTAGAAATCAAATCCAAATACTTTAAGATAACCGCAAGCACTATACCAATATGAAAACTTCTAATCTATAGGGTTACTATGCAACTTCATAAGTCAATACTTCATAAGTTGCAACTGATTCCACTAGTTTAGTATAATCAACGGTGACACTCCCACTGTATCTTTTCTGACTTTATATGACATAGACTATCTAATGTCATAATTAGAATCAAAACTAATCTGACCTTATGGTTGCTAACTAAATTCTCCATGAATAAGAAACTCATTCTTAATATCTCAAAGATCACAAAAAACATATTTCAAGACCCATCATATGGTCTGCAGCATATTAAAATAACTCGTAACAATTACGATTAAATTGATATCTTTAATCGCACATAATATAGTACTCATTATGTCATCATCATATGGTGCATAAGATTGACTAGACATTCTAATCAATTTCACTTTCGACAGAGGAATTATCATTTACGAAAGATGAATACTATATATATAAAAGACACGTTAACTGTCAAACAGTTGTACTAACTGTCATACATATAGTCTTACTGTGTCCTTTATTAGATCATATCTAATATGCGATTAATGGGAGTTTCTCACAAGTCTCTCAGTTTTATATCATATATAAGACTTTATATCAGATATATCAGAGACTATTCTCACTGCATTCACGGAGAAAAGAAGACCCATGATATGTAATACTATAAAGAAATTTGTACGCTCCCACTGACCCTACTGACAATTACGTATTCTCCATACTTCGATAAAACCAGACAATATGACTGTATCAAAATCAGAGAACACGACTTTCGGAAAGCTTATCTGAGTCTATAATAGGCTCCATAAGCGAGTATATCAAACTGTGATCTTAGCAGAATACAAACTCTAGGGCCATTCTAGAATGAACTCTTCAAACAAAGAAATCACAACGGATCTCTCATTCGAAGAAATCACTCAAGAACGCCAATTTGTATTCTTTAGCCAAAAACCACGGTTTAATATCAACATTACCCAACAGATCCTTAATTGTCCAATCAGTACGACAAGAGACAAGCTTCCTCAGAATCTATAATAGACTACTGAGTATAACCTACTCACTGTCATACTATAAAGGTCAAACTTTTATCAAGCTCACTTGCTTTTGATGCACAAATAATTTGCTCATTTTATGAACTATTCATAACGAAAGCCTAATCAAGTTCAAAACTTTATCGTCGTAAGCCATGAACAATCTTATATCTATGGTTCAATGGTAATTTCCGAAATCGATATCAAATATTGCTCCCACTATAAGTTATAGGATAATTTTCTTCGATAAGAAAACATCAGAACCATTAAGTATCAGATAATTTTTAAATGATTCTGACATCCTATAGGACTTATACGGCAGTAGTCTAAGGGTCTTTTCATCTTATTAATTACGTAGTTCCATTACAGTTTATCATTTTCACATTTGACTTCACAAAGTCAAATCTTTTCTACAATCGTCAACATCCAATGTTAACCACCAAGTAACAAAATAATTTTATTACTCGGGATCATAGAAAAGATATTCTATCAAATAGAATATAATATTCCATTAAATAGAATAAATGATAAACCTTTCACTCGTACCTCTGAGGTACAAGTACTTTCAATTATATATAACTATTATATAAAAGAAAGATTCAAATCTCAAAATTTTCAAGATTTGAATTTTCTACTATACATATCATATATGTAACTGTAGAAACAAATGGAACCTAAATTAAAGAGACGAAATAGTGTTACTGAAGCATAACCCAAAAAGCATTGAAAATCAATTCGGTAACTCTCAATATCAACGAATCAAATCATATAAGATTCGATAACTCCCACTAACCAATTCCATCACAATGGAATCACAGAAGTTTAATACTGAGTAAGAATCAAATTCATTAAATAACTACAGAACTAATTGCCTTAAATTCATGCGTTTGATCAAATCAAATATTTTCGAACAATTCAAAGACGCGCAATGAATTTTTAAAGACAAATTTTTTAACACTACAGATAAAATATCTTTGAACTATTCAAAATATTCTATCCGAGTTTCATTAGTAACATATTGACAGTTCTTGAACAATTCAAGACGTTCAACATGTTCTCTAGTAGAAACATGTAACTAAGTCATGACAATTCATTAACTGAGTTACGAAGTAAAGAAAACTATACAAGGCAATTTCTAATTCATTAAACTACATAATTCCAAAGCATTAGTTTAATAAATCTGTGGTCCAATGACAATCATCAGTTAAATGAGATTTAATCACTTCCAATACAATATTCATTAAACGGATAAGGATATGTGGTGTGATCTCGTATCAAACCATCCTTTACCATAAGGAATAAGCTGTTGGTTATTATCTAGGTCCCAAGATCAAACAAGACATGAAATCAATGTGTGAACACACCAACGGAGATAGCGGAATACTCACATCGATCGGTTGAGTCGATTTGAAGACGAATGAAGCCCAAAATGCTCACTGCCAAGGGCGCCAAAACCAGCAGTTCACTGCCTCCAAAAACAAAATTTTGAGTGACGAAACGGAGCTCCAAGCCTCGTCCGACAGATCCCGGCTCATGGTCGAACCTCCCTACCACCTTCGCAAGACTCGTAAGTGTGCTATCACTTGGATTTTCACCATGAAAACCCAACTCTTGGCTTCCCTTGTTCACGCCATTTCTGGTTCAAAACCAGTCCACTTATGCAGTTTTGGGCGTGAGCTATTGAGAGAGAAATGGAGAGATGAAAGTGTGTAAAAAAGTGTTTTGCATTTGCATTTTAAGTGTAACTTATACACTTTAGTGAATTTCAAATGAATTTCACTTGAATTTGCTTTTTAAAAAGTCAAACAATAAAAGCCATCAATACACACATCTTGTCTATCACTATTCACATCAACATCACTTTATTAAAGTGACAACTTGTCATATCACATCACTCAAAGTGACAAGTGATTTGACGCTTGATGCGACTAATGATTTGACGCTTGATGCGACTTGCGTTGCCGCACTCGAATTCGAAATACGAATGCGCTCGCAATCACATTCGGGCTCGGGTTCGTTAATTCCAAATTAACGATTTTTCCGTTGCGTCGTAATTAAATGATTACGCCTAGCGAATTCACTATTCACGTCGCTAACGAATTAATTCTAAATTAATTCGTTCGCCCGAATTAAAATCCAATTTCAATTCTGCGTCGAAATCTAATTTCGTTTAATATATCGAATATATTAATTTAATCGATTAATTCCAAATTAATCGTTATCTCTCTCTAGACGATATTTTATCCTAGATAAAATATCTCTGTAATTAATCCTAGATTAATTTTCTCTTTCTTCTATATAATCCCAGATTATTTAAGAGTGCGAGTTATGCGTCATCGGTGGATTATTGGGAAGCGACCCATGAGATCCCCGGATACGTTGGCAGTAAATACGGTCGTCGGAGTATCCGAATCACGTACGTACCATGTACTACGTTCTACCGATTTACGAGACAAGGTCGACTCCTAGCAAAGCACCAAGTCTACCCAATTCTCCGGACATATCCATTTAAGAATATTAAGATCTGTATCAAGCGTAGTATACCATTGTATTGTGCATATCGGCCCAGTATCGGATAGTCACGTGCTAGGGCTGGGGCTGGATAAGTGTCTGCCCCGTCCGAAACACATATCGGATGTCTGGTAACATAGTCTCTATAATCGGATATTCATGACCTGGTCACAATATCCCGATTGGATGCGCATCACTCAAGAGCACTAGTACCGTATCCTGCGTGACATCATCTCCACTATGACTGAAGTGATACTTCTGTCTCGACATCACACCCAATACACTATGACTCTCTGATAAACCCAGAAGTGGTGTACGCAGAACCGGTTAAAGCCCTGTACCACCAAGACTAAAGTCTATCGATTATCGTAAGTATTAGCGATGTAAGTCTCAGGTTAAGACTATACACACCTACCTTGATTTCGGCCTCCCATAGACACATAGTCATAATACCAATGGGATTCCGAGGGGTCTATCCAGAGCGAAGCTGTTTCCCGTACCATCGGTGAAACACGACCTCCTATCGCACTTGCATAAGTATCCGATACTTATATATATGAGAACTATGCCGTTGTGCCCTCACAACGCACACAAGTGCAATACTAGCCTATTCTGCATTATCGATGTCCAGTCTTGATAATACTGGCTAGGGATATTAATGATTAATCCTTCGGGGACTGATACTGTCTCATATCATTCTCAATCCAGGAACTAATCATAGGGACCTCTCTTCATTTATATATCTATGGTGATCTAATCACAAATGATGAGAGTGCAATTTCCTTGTCACATAATTAATTTGCTACAACAACACAATGATCTGTGCAAATAGTGACGCTATGGGTCATTTTGTCCAACATAAGCATCTGATGCTTTTATGAAAAAATCTCATAAAGCACAGTTCTAAGTTATTTATTCTACTGAATATTTTCTTAATGCTCATCTTTCATTAATGACATTACTAGTCACTTTAAAATATGTAACAACTGTTTATACAAAACAAGTAACTATCTAATAGTCACAAGTTCTGATATCAAATATCAAAACAGTCATTAAACATTATTTTAATTAACTAGACGGAAGATCCGGTATCCAATACCTACAGTCGTCGTATTGCGAGAATCGATATTCTCTATACACAACTATACGTATCTCCTTTCTTAAGCTTTATAATTTGCGTTCAATTACTCACAACATTTGCAAATAATTGATTAGAAAATTGTGTCAGACACGTGACTTCTAAAAGTCACTAAAGGTAAGAAACGCCATTATAAGACAAACAAAATACTAAATGGGTTTTCTTAATGCCAGTCAAGAATCTCGAGACATGAACTGATTCGTGTCAATTCTTACTACATAAGAAACAGTTCTAACTAGAATAATATCCTAAACATAGATATCATTTTAGATTACCTAATCGCGACTTAGAAACTAAGTCACAAACCATCTTGATTTTCAATAAAATCGGAATAACAATTCCCGATGGTTTAACTAATCTAACTATATCTAAGCTTACTGTCTTTCTAGAACCTATTCTAGAACTTCGCAACCATAAGTAAAGTCAGAAAACCTATTCAAATAATAAGCAGGCAGTGGATCAGAAGTATAAATCTATAAGCAGTATAGAACAAAGGAAAAAGAAAGCAGTAAATTTCAAAATATTACACACTGCTTGAGTTATGGATTTTAAACCTAGCAGTGTCTCCCACTACTTTACGTAATACCGTAATCCCCAACGGACAACGAGAATTCAATAATCAAATCGAATTTCATAGTGAGAGTAGGATCCCATGAATATATTTCGACTCATAGCTTTGACACGATCTCGCCTACGTATATTCATTAGGTAGACAACTCTTTGTCAATCACTCACCAGTGATTCCTTATTTTGGTCCTGACTGTTTCTCGTTGTGACAGCTTTGTCACGTTCACATGGAGGCGTATCAAGGCTACACTTGTCAATGACATACTCAAGCTACCGTTGTAGTCCTGACAGCTTTGGCACGTTCAGGATTTCCACTTTCACTTGAATTTATCCAGTATTAATATACAACCGGTATGTATAATAGTCATATAACTACACCCTCACAGCTTTGGCACGATCTCAGATGCACTTATAGAAAAATACCCATAAACCGTACTAACAAGACAGACCAAGAAACATGTATCCAATACACGTTACTTTACAACCATATTTAAAATTGGGGATTTTCCTATGGAAGCTATACTCTACATCCAATGCAGAATTTTAATCTAAATCATTTTCTAAACATTTCAATTATACTTTAAAAAATATAACACAATTTAACTATTAAATTACCGTTATATTTTCTGTTAACGTAAAACCGAAAAGTAAAGAAACATATCTAGATTACAAGCATGTGCGAACATTAAAATTGGATTATATATCAAATATCAAGCATGAATAATGTAATGGATGAAGCATCAGACCCGCTCTGATCCCATTTTTGTTGGGGTTTTGGGCGATGGGCGTAGCGGAAGCGCGGGTTCGGGCGAAATCGTATTTTAAAACTTTTTCAAAATACCAAATAAATTATTAAATATCTAATATGAATAATTTATTCATATTTCACCTAAACCTATTTATTCAATATCAAATATCAACATAAATATGGTGAAAACTCGTGAAACTTTTACGAAAACCGTTTTTCCGTAAAATGACGCAAAACGCATTTTCGACTGAACCGACCACCCGACACTTATGGAAACTGCCTAAGTCAGCTCCAATAGTGTCGGGGCAGTTCATGGGCTACTCGAACAGTGATGGATTCACTGTTTGGACAACCATCACCCGGTTGGCTCAAAATCCACCCGGTAACGCTGTTTTTGGCCGTTTTCGCTTATTTCAAGTCGGAAAACACTTTCCGGAAATTGTTCCAACTCCAAAAACACATCCAATACATTCATAACACATCAAATACATCCTAGAATTTCCAGTTTTACATAATCAAATCAGCAAACCGAAATTCCTAAATTTTTCATGCTTTAAATCCTAAATTTCAAGACTAAATTAATTAATCTCAACACCAATTGAGTCACACCACACATGAACAACTCTAGAACAATTCTAGGCTATCTAAGAGTGGATCAACAACTAGAGAATGGAAACAATATTGTCCAACAATAATTTGAATAAATTAGAATGAAATTACACTAATTCCATCAAATAACACTTCACACATGCACTAATCTTCCATTTCAATTCACCACAACCAAAAGCCCCAAATTTTGCAAACAAATGAACCCTATAACTATTCTAAGTATTCAAGAAAACATGAAAACAAATTTACAAGCTTGGATTATAGAAGATTACCTTTTAATCTCTTTATTTCCAAGCTTTTTCTTGAATTTCCTTTGCCTTTTCCATGGATTTTTGAAAAAAATTTTGAAACCCATTTCTCTCTTAAGCTTTCGGCAATGGTGGTAATGATCAAGAGAGAGATACAAATTTTCTCCTTGAAATAATGTGTTGACCGAAACTAGTAGTGTATGGTATTTTTGAATCAAATTAAAATATCCGATCAAAATTGGACACAGAAAGACTAATAAAATCCATGCCATGTGTTACCAATTATGTATCACCATTTGTCATAGCAATTATGACAAAAAGTTAAGATTTTTATTTTTCAATTATTTAATTATTTAACAATAAATAAATAATTAATTAAATAACAAGCATATATGTATTTTTGTTTACATTAAATAACAAATACATATATTTATGGCATGTGTCAAAATCTCATTTGATGAATAATTAATGTGTATCTAATCGTATTATGTATCAAATACAAATACACAATAATTATTAGCGGACAAAATCCCCTAATGCATGTGTTATTGTTTAACCGATTAAACGATCTGAATTAACTCATTTAATCCGGTGAAGTATTATGAATAATCCGTATTATTCATATTGAGTTGCCCAAGTGCTCAACGAGTACACTTCATATTGTGGGACTCTCTAAGTTTAGGTTTACCCGTCACAAAATCTAATTTCGTGTCCATAATCCACCCACCCATGGATTATGACGACCACGGATAATCTTGCTAAACTATGCAAGTCGAGGTCATAACATATGTATAATCCCTCCGTCACAGGCCATCCGTATTATACCTGGGATATAGATCATAACTTCAAATCCGTTCGGTATAATACAGTCGACTTTCAATTTACGATCTCTAAATAACACTCGGAACTGATTTCCAAAGTTATACCACGACCATGGACTTACTAGATCTTAAACACATGCTGGATGCATATGTCCTGTACACAGGACTGACGGATCCTATCTTGATACGCACTGGATATCATGAGCATCAGTCCACACCCAACGAACAGACGGAGGTCTGATCATGAATAGATCGTTGACGTGACTGCCATCAACGTGTGGAGGATAACTCACATATCCCACTGTGGTGTCTGAAGTCGAAACACCACTATGCTCGCTCAACTCGAGAAGGTTCCTATTGACGTTGGTGTACCATCTATTAGGAAACCTTCAGTGAGTCATTCAATGTCTTATCAAATAAACACCTACATGTCTATACGAGTCTCCCAAGACTCATGGTTTACTGGGATAAACCATTGGACCAAGTCACGATATACGACATGTACTGGTCTCAGCGGATTTTACTAACCGACCCGTGTTAGCAAATCTTGACCATGAACTTTATTTAAGGATATACAACTAATAGTGCGCTTCCCAATGTCAATGACAAACTACGTTGTAACTGCGAATTATACTGTAAATCCTAGGGTTTTTGTCTAATATACACGTATCACTGAATAAGATTCGGTTTCGATCGAATCGTAATCAGATATATAATCGCAATTAGATCGAATAAGCGTATAAAAGACAAGGGTGCTACCACTAAAAATAGTAATATTATGGAAAGTATAATTGCTCGTATTAATGAATCGGACAAAAATACGATCTGGATTGGCACTCCGAGCACTAACCCTAACATCGCGCTCGATCGACTTTAGTCTTGGGTCCCATTTTTTGAGAGATGAACACCATGAATGCAGTGTAAGAAACCTCTCTTAGAGTCATCCATACCAAACTTCTTATGTACTTTATCTAAGTACATATCTTGGGAAAGACATATAATTCATTTCGCTTTATCTCTATAGAGACGAATACCTAAAATATAGGTCATTTCTCCCAGATCTTTCATGGAGAACACATTAGACAATCACATTTTTGTCTCAGTTAATATGCCAACATCGTTTCCTATAAGTAATATGACACATGCATATAGCACAAGGAATGTGATGGCAATGTTAGACTCATCATGCACCGTGGCAGAAACAGATTTTTGAGCGTCTCGATGGAAACAAGTTTTACAATTTTAAAAACATCAAAATCATTTTCGATCATCGAGACGGAAACATAATATCAAGCACCTTGACGGAAATATATCGATAAATCTCAAAATATGAAAACGTGAATCAAGCGTCGAAGCGGAAACATTTTCTTTATCCTTTATAATCAAAATCAAAAAAACTTTAAAACTTTCTTTCTTTCTTTTTAAAACACTTTTGTGCCAAAAATCAAATACCAAGTTTTCAAAACATGGTTCAAAATATCAGTTCATTATTCAGACTATCAACATCATAGAATCTCCCATACCTCAAAACACTTCAAATTCACATTACTTACTTATACATATACCTATATAAACAACATATTTTTAACTTAATGTACCTATACACATACATATATTCATAACATACAAACGAGTACTAATAATTCGAATCATCAATATCAATCAAAATCATATCACATCATACCATATAACAGAAATCAAATCAAATAACAAACATATGACTTATATACTCTATACGCAACATAAAACTTACTCAGACGATCGGATACCCTATAATAGCAGTCACCGACACCCTAATATTTGCTCTGATACCACAACTGTAACACCCCGCCAGAGGCAAGATGCTACCGGTAGGAGACAGTATTGACCCATCTCCATAAGCCTCTAAATTTATGAAAATCCGACATGATGTATCCTAAAACTGGATAGCCTGGATCTCAGTCCAATATCAAAATGAACCTGAAAAAAAAATCATATATTATAACGGACCTCAGGTCCACACCAACACATCAAAATCATCACATAAGGGCTTCGTGCCCATATCATCTATCAAGGGCTATGCCCACCACATCATAATAAATCAAAACATTTACTCAATATTACAAACAATGTGATCAACACGACAAATAAAATATTAATCTCAAATCTTACACTTTCTACAGCTTATCCCAGGACATTTGCGAGGGTGACTGCCGCTTGGGTGATCCTCGTCTCGAACATGACTTCAAAAGTTAAAATGGTTGACTCATCCGGAAGCCAACCTGAAAAACTAGAAAACTAGTTTGGTGTGAGTTATAAAACTCAGTAAGTAACCATGCTAGCACTACAAACAAATATACAAATCAATCATATTTGTAGTATTTCAGAATTATCAAGTTAATATGAGTTTTAGAATCATCGGCTTTCTATTATCTCTTATATCTTACCTATCTTAAATTTTCATATTTACATGTTGTCAATATAATGGCCAGACATTCAAAGCAGACGAAGCATGGATTCAAAATCACAAAGTACGTCATATAACATCAGAACTATTTCAATGCTGAAACATGAGGTCACATATTAATACTTATCACAAGTAAATATCATCAAATCAATAACTCTAACAAACTTCTTTCTATTCGGTTACAACTAACTCTAATACCAAAACTTCTTTCTTCAATACCAAAACAATCTTTCTTTAACCTTCTTTATTCACGGTAAATTTATAATAGCTTAACACTTGGGGTCTATTTGCATTCACACACGTCGTCGCATACTTCTCTTATATATATACAAATATAATTTCATAATTCTTACACATATACTTACATAATATACTAATATAATTTAGCAAACACGCTTTATAACCTCTGACATTCACACTGGTTTCAAATTATCCATTCATTTCGCATCAGCATATAAAATACATACATATCATGAGTTCTATCAAACATATATATACACTCAAACATATTCACAATCATCATGCAAACAACCACGAAACACACATAACAGTCGACACATCAAAGTTCACATCATCCAACAATACATACATTCGGCTGGTTTACACACACAATGCTCGTACGGGACTCATTACCTATTTTAGAATAGGTATGAGATGAATTCCATCTGAATGGATTCCTAACCAGCTCGACTACTATACCTCGAAAAGATCAACCAATTAAACCTACATTCATGCATACATATCATGGCACACCAAACTCATCGTACGGCTTCTCATACACAAGCACATCCATAATAAATAGTCTAAAACATCATTCAAACACTTACATACATACACATGTTTGAAATATACGAATATACGTATTACTTCAAATTTAAGTACCATAGCCTTTATCAATCTTCATGTCTTAACATCATGTGCATATATGAATACATGTTCATATACTTATACCTTTACATATTCATTTATATTCATGCGTTCATATCGATACAAGTTCATACCATTGCATCCATCCATACATACACATAGCATTACGAGTCCATGTAGTTACATGCATTAATACATACATGTATCCATTTAACTCATCAATCTTTTCAAAATACATATCATAACGTTATCCTTGAATATTCCACTTCAAGACACATCAATACATATATACTGACATTATGATAATCAAACTACTCACTTTATGTCATAGCAATAACAAAAACCCATACCTGTGATGGTCGATTACTTAACCATATATAGTCTCGCACTTCTTTCTCAATACCATCTCTTATCTATTTTCGTCTTAACCTAAACACTTCAATCATTTCTCTATATATATATATATATATATATATAACATAAATCAACTTTCAAGTATTCATCGCATGGGTTACTTACCTAGCTTCGCGAGCACTCCAGGTCCTAGTCAAGTTTGCCAAAACAAATGGCGAAACATCGTCAGAAACACGACTTACGAAGTTCTCGACTAAACTACGATAAAATCCCAGAACTTTCCGGAATAACCAAATCAAATCCGTTTTCAATGTTTGTAGTTCCACTACACTTAAAACATCATTATAAACTAACCTAAATGGTTGGTTAACTTAAATTCTCGGTTTACGTATTTTTGAAAAAATCTTCCGAAAATATTTCAGCAAACGCTACGGAAGGATCTCGAACCCTCATTACCGCCATTTTCTGGTGACCTGGGGGTTGCCGCCGGCCACCACAAGGTGGAGGGTGGCCGGCGCACCCCTAACTGGTCGCAGCGACCGGCGGTGGCCGGCAGGTCGCCGGCGTGACCAACGATGCTGAGGACGTGTTTAGGGGTGATAGGGCGTGTGGAAATTTATATTCTATCCCCCGAAAATTACAATCAAGACCCTATCATGGAATTTTCTAGAAATTTCTTATTTTTGAACCCATTCTGATGCAAATTTCGAAAGATGTTCAACATGAAAGTTGTTCGTCTCAGAAAACGAGTCTGATGGTTCAAAAATCAACTCAATCAGATTTGTTTGCTATATTTATAGCCGAAACAAGAAATATTTACTCGTGTAACGATAAAATCAGAAATCGCATAACCGGTTCTCGAAATCACGCGTTTTCCAACGCGACGAAACTTCACTTTAAATATTCCACCTATTTTCCAACACATGAAGTCTAATTTTCGAATACCATCCCTTTCTAAATCTTTCACTTTAATTCAAAAATTTTCTCGTACTGTTCCGAAAAACCAGGGATATTACAGCTTTGCCACGTTCTCGCCTACGTATATTCACAGGTAGACAACTCATTATCAATCACAATCGTTGTGACTCCTGATTTTGGTCATGTACCATTTCTCATTGTGACAGCTTTGGCACGTTCACAATGAGACGTATTCAATACAAGACTTGTCAATGATAAATTCAAGATACTGATGTAGCCTTGATAGCTTTGGCACATTCAGGGTTTATACTTTCATCCACAACCCTTCAATTTCACCAAATCAACCACAATTGAATCATTTTCAATATTAACCAAATTAATCCCTAAATAATTCAAAATTCATGCAAATCTAAATCTTTCAACACCATTAGAGAATCAACCACATAAAGCAACTCCAGAATATTTTTAGGTCACCTAGGAATGGCTCAAGTAACTCTAAAAATGATAATTTGATGAGTAGCACCTAATTAGGCCTAATTACACTAATTGACATAAATAACTTTACACATGCAATCTAAGGCTTTCTAACTTGGTTTCTATCATCCTAATCTCATCAAACAAGCATAGATTTCTTGTAGCTAATTAGAATAAAATTGTAAACAATTTATAACACAAAGGAAGCAAGAAAGTATCTTAATCTCCTTATATATCTTTGTTTCCACCCCTAAATAACTCATCTATGCTTCCAATTTAATGCAAGACCAAACCAAATCAAAAGCCCCAAATTTATCTCTCACTTGAAACCCTTTTCAAGGTTGAAGAAGCTAAACTCTCTCCCTAAAATGAAAATGGCATGAACTTCCTCCTTTTATATACTTGGGGTATTTTTATACTTTTCAAAAATTAACACACTTTTACAACTTGAACAATAATTTGCCAAGTTTCCAAATTAATATTTGCCAAGAATAAGTCCGAGTTCAAAGCCAATTAAATAAGCCTCCAATTTTGACTAATCTTTAATTAGTTAATTTATTAATTAATTAAAGAATGAAAGAATATTCCAATAATATTCCAAGACAATTAATAAATAAATTAATATTAAATTAATTAATATTAATTAATTAAATAATAATATATTTGACAAGTGTCAAAAATTCTAATGTGTATCTAATCAAATTATGTATCGAATACAAATATATATTAGTAATAAAAATACATCGGTATGTGTAACGTTACGAATAATCAAATTATTCGTAATAAATTGCCCTAGTGCTCTACAAGTACACTTTATTAGTGGGACTCTCTAGATTCAGGTGTATTTGTCACAGAACATATTTCGTGTCCGTAATTTGCTCACTCACAAATTATGACGATCACAGATAACCGCGCTGAACCATACAACTTGATGCATATTGTACAGTCTCTCTATCATATGTATCTGAACTGTACCGGAGATATAGATGAAAACATCAAATCCTTATTGTGTACAATTCATGTGAATTAGTATGTCGCGACACATATTCATGATTCTCTAAATAAATACTCGGAACTAATTTTCGCAGTACACCTCGGCCAATGATTTTAAAAGATCACGAAATGGATACATGAATCCCGCATACGAGACTGAAAAACTTTCTCTGGATACATCACAGGATATCTTGAAATCAGTTCACACCCAACGAACAAATGGAGGTCTGGTTTAGAAAGACTGGTGACATGATTGTTGTCAAAGTATGAAGGATCACTCATACATTCACAGTGGTATCTCAAGTCAAATGACTTGATATGAAACTTGACTCAGGAAGATCCAATTGACGTTAGTGTGCCATCTATTATGATTATTTTGGTGAGTCATTCAGTGCTCATCAAATGAACACCTACATGTCTATACGAGTCTCCCGAGACTTCTGTTTAATTGGGATAAACCATTGGATCAAATCTCGATATACGACATGTACTGGTCCGTGTCAGCAAATCTTGACCAGGAACTTTATTTGAGAATATACTTCTAGTAGTGACGCTTCTCAATGTCAATTATAAACCTCATTGTAAATGTGCACTACAATATATATTCTCGGGTTTTGTCTTATATATATATCACTAAAACCCCTTTTAGTTTCAACATAATCCAAATTAGATTAAATATGTATATAAAAGACAAGAGGTGCTACCATAAATTAGTAATATTATGGAAATAATGATTGTTCGTATTCATGAATCAGTCATAAATACGATCCGGATTGGCGCTCATAACACCAACCCTAACGGATTTGAATTGGGATACAGTTTTTAGAGCTTATGGAGCAGGATATTCTCTACTTAGAACTCAAACTATCTCTTTTGCTAATAGAGCCAACACAATTTCAAAGGGAAAATGAAAGGAACCAGCCTCATCTTCTAGACAAAAATAAAATCCACCAATCGTCTTGTTCTCATTGATGAAGTAGGTTCTCAAGAAGAAACTGATAAAGAATATATTAGAAAAGATAATTGTGAAGGAGAGTCAAGTGAAGAAGAGTGAGAAGATTGCGTTGAATTTGATTATAGAGAGGATACACAGTTGGATTATAATATTGGAAGTTGAAATTCTTTTTTATGAACTTTGATTTTGGATATGAAACTTTATTTGCTTGTTTAATTCTACAATTTTGATGAACTCTTTGTTTTTCGATATTGATCTTGGATATGAACTTGTGATTTAGATGTCATTACATGAAGAGTGGATATGAAAATCTTGCTTTAGATATCAACTTGTGATTTACATATAAAACTAGGATTGGAACTTTTAAAATAACAGTTAAAAATAATTTATTTCTAATTGATAGTTTGATACACACTTATACTTTATTTTTCTATATATTTTTACACATTTTGTAGTATTTTGTGCCTTCATTAGGCGCGCGCCTAGGCTTCAGGGCTATTTGCGCCTTTATGCTCCTTTTACCTTTAATAACATTGGTTCCGTACCAAATCTAAATAAAAAAAAATGGGGTGAGGTTTGTTGAGTTCATATTTGCCCTTTATCGTAATTGCACATGTTTTATAAAATAATTTAATTCTCTCTTTATTATTTTTCTCACTTTGTCTTACTACTAGAGCTGTCATCCAAACTAGACCCGGCCACGGTTCCGGTTCCGATTCCGGTTCCGGTTCCGGAACCGGAACCGTGGCCGACCGGTTCGATTGAGGTTCGACCCCAACTCGAACCGATCCGAACCGGTGGAAGGTTCCACTGGTTCAACGGTTCCAACAAGAACCCTAACCCCCAACGGCTACTAGCCGTTGGGGCCCCATCCCTGCCCTCAAAATAAAAAAAATGCCGTTAAGGCATAAAAAACGGTAATAAAACAGTTATATTTATGGGCATTTTTTGTATCAAAAAAATTCTAAAACTCTATAAATATGATTCATTTTTCATTATTTTAACACACCAAATTCTCAACTCTCAATTCCTACAATTCTCTTATTTTCAATCTCAATTCAATTAGTTATTATCATTCGCAATTAGTCAATTTTATTATTTTTCTTACTTATTTCTTAAACGAAAAATGACAAGCTCATCTGAGAACATCATGTCAAATATGCCAACCCAAGAGAGCGGCCCTAGTGTCGGTGCACAATCACAGAGAAGAGAAGTTAAGGCTCGTTCCTCGGATGTTTTCAAAATTCATTTTCATTTAGAAAAATTAAACGATGACAGTTCAAGAGCGATTTGCAACTATTGTGGGGTTTCCTACAAATTTTCTGGTGGATACATCAATATCATCAAGGACATGGAAAGACATCATTCGGTTGAACTTGGAATTGATACGACGCAAACTCAAATGGCCAGGTACGCATCATCTAGTAGAGGTATGAATGCTGTAGATTTATTTAAATATTCTGATGCAAAAAATAGAGAAGAATTAAACGATGACAGTTCAAGAGCGATTTGCAACTATTGTGGGGTTTCCTACAAATTTTCTAGTGGATACAGCAATATCATCAAGCACATGGAAAAACATCATTTGGTTGAACTTGGAATTGATACGACGCAAACTCAAATGGCCAGGTACGCATCATCTAGTAGAGGTACGAATGCTGTAGATTTATTTAAATATTCTGATGCAAAAAATAGAGAAGAATTTACGAAATTAACTTGTATGACACATCTTTCTTTAAGCTTTGGTGAAAAACTTCATTTTACTAATTACGTGCATAATGTTTTAAATCCTTCCGCATGTAGAATGACTCGAAACACAACAAAACGTCATATTTTTAAATTATATAAAGATGGTAAAATTATTTTAAATGAAATATTTAAAGAGATGAAAAGTCGTATTTCTATATGTTCTGATATTTGGAGTGATCATTGGCAAACACACTCATACATGGGTGTGACTTGTCATTGGATTGATGCATCATTTACCATGTAAAAATGACTTATTGCATTTAGAGTTTTTGATGACCAACATACTGCACAAAATATTTATAGAATGATGAATGTAATTTTTGATGAAAATGGTTTAATAGATACAATTTTAACAATTGGATTTGATAATGCATCTGCAAATACTGCATCCATCAATGATTTAAAATCCTTATGTCAACCAAATTTAGGGGGTCGATTTTTTCATATCCATTGTACATGTCATGTCCTTAACTTATGTGTTCAAGACGGTCTAAAATTATTATCACCTTTCCTTGATCCTATTAAAATGACACTTAATTGTATTTGGTCATATTCTCAAGTTAGGAGAGAATGAACGAAGTTTTGTAAAATAAATGGTATTAAACCGATTAAATTTTCAAGAGATGTTCCAACACGTTGTAATTCAACTTATTTTCTTTTATGTCAAGCATTTCAATACAAAGATGCATTATGTAGTTTTTTTTTTCTCAACATGTTCAAAATGTCACACTTTTATCATAGTCAATGTGATATTTGTGAAAATATTTTAGATATTTTAAAACCCTTTAATGAAACTACTTTAATTTTTAGCGGTGTTTATTATCCAACATCACATTTATTTCTTCTTGAAAGTTTGAATATTGTTGGTGCTCTCGATGAACATGCTGAAAGTAGCGATCCTAATGATATAGTTTTGTTAGAAGCCATTACTGTTATGAAGGTAAAATTATTGAATTATTTTAGAGAAATTCCTTTACTTTATCTTATTGCTGCTGTTTTTTATCCTAAATTTAAATTAGAAGGTTTGAATGGTGCTTTACAAGCTTACTATGATTATTTAGGAATATTAGATGAAATTGATATTACAAGATTAATGATGAAATTAAGAAATGATTTAATTGAGTTATTTAATGATTATATTGTAAGATATAACTTAGGAACATTAGGTGAATCTAGTAGTAGCGAACCGGTAATTCAAACAAGACTTAGCGCAGGGGATCGTTGGTTATTGCAACGAAATAAAAAAGGTAGGGATACGACAACTAATAACCCCGAATTAGATAATTATTTATCTATAAATTTCGAGTTTTCTACTGAAAGTTTAGTTAGTAAAAATTTTAAAATCCTTGACTGGTGGAACCGACATCAAAATATAAATCATGTTTTATCAATTATTGCTAAAGAGATATTGACAACACCTATTTCCACCGTTGCGGTTGAGCAAGCCTTCAGCTTGGGAGGCAATATATTGGAAACTAGACGATCTTCATTACATCCAAGCACTCTAGAAGCAACAGCTTGTGTAGATGATTGGACTCGAGCTGATCTAAGACAACAAGAAAATGCACCCGATGATTTTGAACATTTGTTCGATAATGCATCTGCAACAACAAGTGCAAGCGGAACCGGAGGTGAAGCTGATAATGATGATTGATAATTATAAAATTGTAAATTTACAAAGGGGAAATATCTTAAAATTGTAATGGAACTACGTGAGCTTTGATTCCTCTCACCCCTGGAGGATACGTAGGCAACTTAAATTTTTAAAAATTTAAGCTCAAGCTATTCAATGTAATAATTTTATTTATTTATTAAATTAATTTCATTTATTTTAATTTATTTTCGAAATTTTAAAAAAAAAGGTTCGAACCGGTCGGTTCCGGTTTGGTTCAAGGTTCAGGACCGGAATTAACCGGTTCGGTTTCCGATTCCACACTTGTGGAACCGGAAACCGGCCGGTTCGGTTCGGTTCCGAACCGGAACTGAACCGCCGGCCGGGTCTAATCCAAACAAATAATTTGGTTTGGGTCAGGCGAGCTAATTAAGAATTGACTATTATACCCTCATCCCGTTGAGGTTATTACAACTCTTCTGTAAAAATAAAAGGAGACGGCTAGGGTTTTAGTTTAGAGCGAGAGCGAGAGAGAGTCCGTTACAGTTAGCAGCGCCGCAGCAGCAACTAAGCCAAGATGGGTATGTTTTGTTCGCTTTTCAATCAAACATATTTTAATTCATAGATTGCGATTGGTGTTTGTAACATGGAATCTCTTTTGATATTTTTTCAGGTATTTCCAGGGATTCAATGCACAAGAGGCGTGCCACTGGTGGCAAGAAGAAAGCTTGGAGGAAGAAGCGCAAGTAGTTATTTCTCTCTCCTTTACTTGTTTGTAATTGTAGCATTTTTGGTTATTGTTCTAACATTGATTTGCTTATAAGTGCTATGGGAATTTGGACATGTTGTTTAACTTAACTTAAAATTATGTAAACTACTAGCATGATACATCAGCAACTCCATAAACCAAACTATGTGATAATAACATTGGAACAAAGATAATTTTACTGTATTTCTTTATGTCTGTTTATGTCTTGTTTTAGTTGTTTTGATGGGTGGGACTCATTGGATGGTTCGGTTTTTCTTTAATTTTACATGAAAATGACAGAGTTATTTTTACTTGAATATGACTGATAGCCCGTAAGATTGCTGAAGACCATACAATGTCTATTAGTGTTGTGCGAAAAAGTTCGTCGTATATATTTGCTCAATCTATTAATCAACTTTACCATACATATT
This sequence comes from Zanthoxylum bungeanum, assembly GCA_019454045.1. Lineage (NCBI taxonomy): Eukaryota > Viridiplantae > Streptophyta > Magnoliopsida > Sapindales > Rutaceae > Zanthoxylum > Zanthoxylum bungeanum. Next base: position 55,342 of record SKCR01036263.1, read on the forward strand.
CCTTGTTGGGTCTTTCAACTTTTTCTGGTCTTCCTCACTGTACTGTAACAGATGAAAACCCAATCATATGGTTGTTGTCTAGTACTGAATATGATTTTTGACTGGGGTTCATCATTTGACTCTTTACTTGAAGTCTTAAAACATAGAAGCGTTTTTTTTTGTTATTGGAAGCTTTTAGTTCTCTTCACTGTATATGCTTATTTTAGATTAATCTTGGATATATAGCTAGTAGGATATGCTTTTTTGGATATGGGGACATCACTGACTGTGACTGGCTGTATTATTGGCATTTGGCATAAAAAAAGTCACCAGATGCCTGAGAGTTGAGTTATTTTGCGACCTTTCCAGGAAATTACCGAGTGACTGTTCCTTGTTGTCTGTTATATATTGAGGCTAATAATCTGCACCGTTAGTGGTGCTTGCTTTTAATCTCATTTTTGTACTGTTTATTAAGGTATGAACTTGGTCGCCAGCCTGCAAATACTAAGCTCTCAAGCAATAAGACTGTGAGGAGAATTCGTGTCAGAGGAGGCAATTTGAAGTGGAGGGCTCTGAGACTGGACACTGGGAACTATTCATGGGGTAGTGAGGCTGTCACCCGCAAGACCCGTATCCTGGATGTGGTTTACAATGCATCTAATAACGAGCTTGTCAGGACACAAACTCTGGTGAAGAGAGCTATTGTTCAGGTGGATGCGGCCCCATTTAAGCAGTGGTACCTTCAGCACTATGGTGTTGACATTGGTCGGAAGAAGAAGGCAGTTTCCAAGAAGGAAACCACAGAGGTGAATGACTTCGATTTTCTTTTTCAAATTAATCAAGTAAACTCTTAAGCTAGATTTCTGGATGTGCTTGCTTGTGTAATTGGCAATTCATATAATTACAAGGAATATTTTTCTCATCTCATGTATAGATAGCGAATGATAAATGTGGTCCTCTGCCTTTATTGATAACCTTGCAACAACTTATTGCTTAGTTTAAGTGCCTAATAAACCTCAATGGTCACTACATGTTTTTCTATGTCATTTTTTCTGTCTCTCTCGTTTAACGGTTTCTTTTTAGGTATTTACTTGCTCTATATTCTAAATAATACATGCATGCCCTCTACATGCGAGTCCTTTATAGTACATGCTACCATTTAACTTTTTCAAATTTACCTCAATTGCCTGACGTTTGTTTCTGTATCTGTCAAGATGATTTAGAATCCAGAACTTGTGTGTATAAGCTCTTTTGCCTTGCATTTGCTAATAATTGTCATTTTGGATATTGAAATTAATTATCTCTGTTATTGGTTAATAATGCCAGGAGGGAGAAGCTGCACCAGCAGCAGAAGAAACCAAGAAGAGCAATCATGTCCTTAGGAAGATTGAAAAGCGCCAGAAGGATCACAAACTCGATCCCCACATTGAAGAGCAATTTGGTTCTGGTAGATTGATGGCCTGCATTTCTTCACGTCCAGGTCAATGTGGCAGAGCTGACGGGTAAGCCTGTGTCGACAGCAAAATTTTATAGTGCTACCATTGACGTATACTTTATTTTGCTTGACTTGTGTATACATGTATATGCATGTGTACAGGTACATACTAGAAGGTAAGGAGCTGGAATTCTACATGAAGAAGATCCAGAGGAAGAAGGGCAAGGGTGCTGCTGCTTAAAATCTGTTTGTTTTTGTGTTTTTTTTTCTTTTAAAAAAACTTTAGTGGATCTTGTTTGTTTTAGGTATGAGCCACCCTTAAAAGAGGATGAGGATGATATGTTTAGGCATAATTGTTGTGAACATTTTCTGTATTGCTTGTATGGTTTTTTTTTTTATGGTCTGGTAATGGGCAATTGACTTTAATCAACCTATGATCCATTATGAAGTTGATGTTAAAGAATGCACTTAGAATTGTGATTAAGGTTTTCGAATGGAAACGCAAGGAACATTGATGAGAAAAATGAGAAATTTACAGTATATTTAAAAGACCATGACTTTTGCCTGTTTCAGCCCCCTTTTTACATAATGGCATTCAACATTTAAACTTGTGAACTGCTTAATTGATTATTTAATATTTAACAATCTAGAGAAACCTCGAGTAATGCAGAAAAATAGACAACAGAAGCTGGGTTAGAAGAACCCTCTGTCCGCAGCCAAAGGCCTAACGTTAGGCCTGAGGGTCTTTTAAATGCTAACATCGATGGCATTAAAGGGGAGAGCGACATGTGATATGAAGCGGGAGGCTATTTTTATACGAAATGACTGAAGAGAGCGAAGAGCCCCATCAGATTCAGCGTCCGCTAAACTACTGTCTTTAAATGCAAAAGGGACAAAATGCTGTTATTATTCTATGATGATATTGAAAAAATCAATAACAGGCTACTCAAAAACTGTACTTATGAATTAAATTGATAATGATTTGATATAATCAGTATTCCAAGAGTGCATGTAAACGCATTGAAATGATTGAGGTCATCAAGGACATTTGAAATGGATTGGAAGCCTCTTGCCAGTGGTCACCATTCAAGGTTCCAGAAAAAAAGCTCTAAGCATTAGGTGACTACTCAAATGGTCAACTCACCTGTTCTCCGATCAAATCAAGACCAACAAGAAGGAAAGTGATTCCCTGAAATAACAGGAAGTAGAAATGCATGCCCTGGGCAGACAACAAACTTCTCACTGAGGCAGTTAACAAAATAAAAGCAAGAGCGAGTTCCTTTCTATACAGTTTGTTTCTTCTTTTTCCGGGTCTTTTGGTTACATCTAGTCTATTCATCTGAGAAATGCCTGATTCTGAGGCAGACCTCGGAAAATTAGAGTCAGACTCCTTTTCAGCAAAAGCAACAAGGTCTGCTTCTGATGACCTTCCCAACTTTTTTGTAACTATCCACTCATAAGAGCTTCCAAAACGAAACAATCCTGATATCATGGCATTAAACTTGGTAACCGACATGGTGTTTTCGAATAGAAGGTAGGGAACGACGAAAGGGAATGACCATGGTGCCGGAAGAATATTCAAGACAGACATGAATCCAGGTATATATGAAACAACCCAAGTTGGTAATTCAGCTTCCGGTATGAACATGGTCAGAGGAAGAATGATGCAGAAGAGAGTAAATGAGTAGAATGGCAAGACAAGCTTCCGTAGGAGAAAGAAAAGAAAGATCAGATTGGCTTTCTTTGCCCAACTCACCTGCAAAGAAGAAACGTATCACCAAAGGGAAGCTCCATGCTTCAAACTTAACTACGCCATGTCAAACAATTAAGGGCACAATACATGGTGAGATTAAATAGTCCGAGTCAGGAATCCTCTATGAGAGAAATGTCACTAGTTTTTCTTCACATTCTAAAAATAATAAGATTCAAATTCTCATTTTAAACTTTCATGCAGCCTTTAGAAAACAATTTGCAAAATAATTCCCTGAACCGAACCTTAAACTTGTACTTATTATTTTCTTTTCATTTAAGCAAAGTTCAACTTTTGGTTCAGTTCTCTTAGTCAAAAGTGTGTAAATCAAATTTCTTTCTCACAGGATTGACCAGAATATCTTTACCTAGCTCGTTATTCTATAAACATTTTTGGTTTTTCAGATTATCTAGGTTTCCTAGACTGCAATGAATTAATTAGCTCGCACATGTTCAAAAATTATATGCAACTTCATACCTTAGAACGGATAATGTCTACAAAGCACAGTCGGAACAACTGCATAGGACCTGAATGCCAGCGATGTTGCTGTTTCTTGTATGCCTCATATGATTCCGGAAGTTCACAAAGGCACTGCAAGAGGAGCAAGGTTAGTATACATTACCATCTAGTTTGACATAGAAGTCCTCGAATGCTGATAAATTGAACTCCTCAAACGTTACCTTTACATCATCCAAATATATAAACTTCCATCCACAAAGGTGAGCACGTACAGCAATATCCATGTCCTCCACAGTTGTCCTATCCAACCAGCCACCACATTCCTCAAGGGCTTTAATTCTCCATACTCCAGCAGTTCCATTAAAACCAAAAAAATTGATGAACACACCATTGACTTGTTGTTCAACCTCAAAGTGGAATGATAAGTTTATGTTCTGCAACCTTGTTAGCAAGTTCTCGTCCTTGTTTACAAAAGACCACCTTGTTTGGACCAGTGCTAGATCATCATTCCCCTTCAATAAAGAAAAGGGAACATAAGATATAGAAAGGTAAAACAGTACTAAGTAAATCACCTTGAGTTTTGATGAAAGAAAAAAAGAAACTAAGACAAATTCCTGATAACTAAATAAGCATAAATTCTACAATACACAACTTGAACCTAGGACCATATTGCATACAGTTGGTGGTGAAGTTACTGAACCACTGGATCCAAAAGCTTTTCAAGATCTCCCCCAAGAAGAATCATAAAATTAATATATGAAAATATAGTGGTCGAAGAACACAATAAGAACTATGACAAAGAACCCAGTCACAAACTAGCACCTTTGTCTGAACGCAATGTCTAAAACTAAACATCAAATGACTAAACTTTGAACAAATTTGTGTAATTTACCACAAACTGCAATTCGATTTCCTTCATGAAAAGCAGCAAAAAAAGAGTCAAATCGGCAAATGTACAAAGTATTAAGCCTCGTATTAGATGCACCAAGGAGTCAAGAAGAGATTTAGAAGCACAGTTTAACAACTGTGAGCCTATCAACAAAATCACATGAACAGAGCATAATCAACATTAAACGGCACTGTAGCAAGATATTGCTTAGTTTAGCTAGATTCTGACGATTGCCAAAAGAAAAATGTGAACTCCTCACCAGGACATCCTTGCGCTGCCCAAAAGTAAACTTTCAATGAGAAGTTGTATGCATATGGCCTGTAATGACCAGCGCAAGATATTGTTCTATGGTGGCCCAACTCGGAAGCCCTAACCCCTCAATACATTAATTATAACCCAAATATCTAAACAAATTCCAATCAATACACTACAGAGTACAGGAGCACTCAAACTCCAGATTTTAAAACATAAATTAGTAAATAAATAACTTAATAATAGACATGGATTATAGAGTTACCTTAAAGTATGGAATCGTCTTCTTCAAGAAATCTGGTGTTGGCTGAAAATCTGCATCAAAGATGGCCACAAATTCATAACCTTTAACATAATCACAACCCATTGCAGAGTTGAGATTCCCTGCCTTATAACCAGAGCGTATAAGGCGATGCCTGTAAATTACGTGAACCCCTCTTTGTTGCCATTTCAAAACCTCAGCCTTGATAAGAAGTTGCACATCTAAATCATCAGAATCATCAAGAACCTGTACAAGCATTCTTCCCTTTGGCCACTCCTGGATACAAACGGCCGCAATAGATTGTCCATAAACCTGAATGGCACCAACCAGTCAGAGTAAATATTGAGAGTAAACAAAGGGATATATGTGAATGTAAGAAAAGCGGTTCTCATGTATAAGAACTGCAAAAACATGTATTAAACTATACAGTGCCAACAATTGCTTAGAGTTGCAACATACAGTGCCTAGCTGCTGTCCATTTTTGTTAGGATTTTAAATCAACCTCAAAACTGTCTAATCCTTCTTGTACGAAATGGTCAACAGTACATATTGAAAGTTTTCATCCACTGTTGGATTGGATTGTATGAGATTTAATAATCTAAAATTTGTGTCAATATTTTGAATTGAAATAACTCCACTTTATGTATAAAGTGAGACTATTTTAACTTAAAATTTTGATAGAGATTTTCATCAATAGATATTATGCAATCTAATGGTTGAAAATAGAAACATTAAATAATGCTACTCTACCCTGAATATATATTATTATATTGCAGAAGATCAACGGATGAGATTTGATTTCTAAATTTTAAATTTTAAATTTAAGTTAAAATATCTTGAACCAACATATGGAGATTGCCATTCTCTAATGAGGATATCCTCATTTTATAAAATAAAAATATGTGTTAAAAGATTTATAAAAGAAAACACACAAACTCCAATCACAAATGCAATAAAAAAAAAATGCATCATATTCTAATAAGCTGAATACATAAATAGCCCCATAAAAGTAAGAAAAACATGCATCATGTTCTAATAATTATTTGAACATATGCCAATATAATTAGGGATGGAAAATTCCGGATCCGGACCCGGATCCTTACGGATCCGGATCCGCAAGTGAGTCGACGGACCCGGGTAAGCACTTCCGGGCCCGGATCCGGACCCGGGATCCACAACTGGCCAGTAGTTTTTTTTTTTTTTTTTTTTTTTTAGCTTCACTTCCACTATTCAATATCAATAAATACTATGTAATATGTATAAACAATTCACAACAACTTTGAATTGGAAATTACAACACATAAAAATAGTTAAGTTCACATTGAATCAGTTTTTTTTTTTTTTACCGGGTCCCGGGTCCGGAATAATCCGGACCCGCATCCGGACCCGGTATGGTGCGGGTCCACTAAAACAAGACCCGGATCCGCAATTTTTTAAAGCGGATCCGGGTCTAACCGGACCCGGATCTTCCGGGTCCATGCGGACCCGGGCCGGGTCCGGGTCTGCCTGCCATCCCTAAATATAATACTAATCAAATTACAACAATTATAGATATACTAATGAGTACTCTTTTAGTACGATATCACAGTTAAATTATGATTTTAAAATTTTAATTTAATTAAATAAATTTTTATACACATAATCTCTTCTGATTTAAAATTATAATTTTATATTCATTTTATACTCATGGAGTGGGCTAAAACACTCATATCGAGTTTATAATAAATTTGGGTATGTTGATTTGGGTTTAGAAAAAATGACCTATGAAACTCAATCCAAATTGTGAATACATAAATAATGTATTTGGCAAAAGCCATTTTTCTTGACAATTTAATTTTAAGAAAAAGCCTTAGAAGGATGTACTCTTGATAATATTTTGTAGTTCGATAAATTCATATGAAACTATTCATTTGTCAGTTTTTTTCTTATAAAAAATAAAATAATAATAAAGTACGTAACAAACTCATTTTTATAGATTGTGTAGAACTTTTAGCACTCCATTAAAATTGTAAAGACAAATAGACAATCATTTTTAATTCTATTTCCTAAAATATCCTCTCTCTTTTTTCTTTTCTTATTTTTTTATTTTTTTATTTTTTTATTTTTAATCTTCATTTTCCCTTCAATCGCAATTAAAAGTTCAATTAAAAGCTTCACTCTTATTTGAAGCTTACATAAGCTTACCTCCTTCTCATTGCACATAGGAATTTGCACCAACACCATGGGATAATCCTCTACATTCTCAGCATCTACATCTCCAATCGTATACGCAATCGCAGCCGTTGGTTTTAATTTCCTAAATTTGATCCAAGCGCATCCCATCACTAACACCAACCGATCCAGCGACTGTACCAGAAACAACACGATACACATGTTCCCCATACTCTGCAACGGTGGGCCCAAATAATCAGCCCTAATCTGTAACCACTTCGCGTACACCAACTCCACCATCAGCTCCGCCGTCCCCGCCGAAGGTGGACTGAAATGCCATCCCTTGAAATACGCCGCTAGCTCGAAGAAAAATAATAAAATAACCAAAATTAAAAACAATTTTATCACGCGGTAAAATTTCGAGTGCGGTGAATCCGAAGAGGAACGCGAGGATCGGATTCTACGAACGACGTAAATGATTCCGTACACGACGGAGTTTGCAAGTTGTTGAAGTTTTAGCAAATAGATCCCTAAAAGTTGCCTCACGCTGCGTGTGCGTATTTCCTTATCGACGGTTGGATCCGGACTGATCTCAACGGTCAGGAAGGGACCGTTTGGATTATCGGCGGCGTCAGGTTCGCATTTCTCTGGAAGAACGACGTCGTGGCCATTCTCTTTCTGATTGTTCCACCAATCTTGAAATTCATAGTTTGGTGGTCGCGGCATAGAAGAAGAATAATAATAATAATAAAAGAAATGTAATGCGCGCGGCTTCAATCTTCAATAATAATTTATTTAAACAAAAACAATTATAAAATTATTTGATTTTTCTTTTGTGTGTGTGTTGTGAGGTCTCTGTTTCAAAGTCTGTGAGAGTGATACGGAGGACGAGAGGCTCCGCTAAATTTAGTGAAGAGAGTAACCAAATTTAGCGGAGCCTTGCTTAGCTTCTCTTCTCTTCTCTTCTCTTTTTCTTTTGATTTTTTTCTTTCTTTTAATAAAAAAAAAAAAAAAAAATCGTTGTACGTTATGATTGATACTAATTAAATTACTAATTAATAATTTTGTGGAAGTCAAGGTTTGGCGCGTGATTTTGAGATGGAAGTAAAACGGTTATATCTTGTCTGCTCTTTCCATGGGTCGTTGATGTAGGAGCCAAGGGTTCATTTTGTTTTAAACTAAATGAATATCTCCCCGTGATTTAACTCAAATTATTAATTATATTAATAAATTCATTCATTATAAAATGATAAATATATTTATTAAATCAATTTTATTTATCTACAAATATATTTATTAAATTAAATTTATTAACCTCCTATAAATAATAAATACATAGATTTATCAGATATATTTCATTCACCTCAAAAAAATGATAAATATATTCATAGATCAAGTTCATCCACATCAATATGCTACATGCATCAAATATTTCAAAGTATTCTTACAATCCTCTACACTATCAAGTGACAGTAACACTATAATATCACAAAAGAAGAGATAAAAAAAATATATATGTAAACTAAAAGATGTCAAATTATAAAATGGTATTTTTTTCATCGAGTCCTTATTCTTAATTTGATATAACCGTCTGCTTAATAATTACAATAGATTTATGACCGCAAAATTTGAAGTTTTACATTATTTATCACATTTTATTCTCCCCTAACACAAAAATTTTCCACTTTCAATAGCTTGTCATTAGTTAATTTTTTGTGTTCTCCAGCACAACAATTTTGTACATCATTATACAATCTCTTCAATATATACCAAGATCCTTTATTCACTATTAAAGTTGAAAGAGAGGTTATATTTTACATAGCACCATGTAAATAGTGCATGTGTGTACGCGATGTGGCATATGACGCATCATCGTTTGATAGGTGTTGTAATATTTATTGATTATCACATTAATGGTGGAAAATAATATTAAGTAATATCTAACAAATGTCAAGTAATCAACATTATTTGTCATACAAAATATGCATACCAACTATGAAAGCATAGTATTCCAATTAGCATAGTTTTCAAGATTGTCATCTAATAAATTAGTAAATGATATGTATGATTTAATATTCATTTTTTACTTATTATTTAATAATATGCGTGATAATGAATTATTAGATTGTTATACGGATGATGTGATACTTCCATTGTATTGTAGATTTTCTCCATCTTTAGATGTAGTCAATACTAATCATTGTTAGTTTAAATCATTGACAGGTGTCAAAACTTTAAATATGAGGAGATAACTCAATTAAATTTGACTAACTAAAATGTCCTTGTGCTATTTATTTTTTAATTGTGAAATTCAGTCAATGACGTGAATTAAATAAATTTGAATTCACAACAATTTAAAAGTGATATTTTTTCAAAACTTCTAGTCTCTGATTTTGTTCATATAAAATAAGGACTCAAGTGAAAAAAACAAGTACCCTAATGTTGATGAAAGATTTCATTAATTAAAACATCACAATAATATATATATATATATATGATCATTTCGGCTCGATTACAAACTTAGGAAATCCTAACAACATAAAATCGCATATTGCTCATTCCCTAAAACTATTCGGATTCGAAGTTGTATTCACACCGAAATCTTTTGAAGGAGCTGGGAGATTTTACGAACGGGCTTGGATGTCCCACATCTGCTAGTGTTGGTGAATATGAAGCTCAGAACAAATACAAAAAAAATACACAAGATACACAACATAGACTTTTACAACAGTTCATATGCAGTCTATTACAAAGAAAATAAATAAGCCTATGAGGAAGCTCTAAACTCAGTCTTCACTTCCAAATCTTCCTCACATAGATCTTCTACCGGTTGATAAAAAGAAAACTTTATTCCTGAAAAAATAGAAACTAAAACTCAACACAAGGTTGGAAATCTACCACCACATATGGGTGGAGTCACATATCAATAAAGATCTGGGTAACAAAAATAAAAAACAAAGAATCACATATCTAAAAAAAGAAGAGAAAACTATGAGGGGGAGAATGATGAGAAATGGAGAAAAGGAAAAGGAAAAAGGAAGTAGAAAGAAGGAAACTATATGGGGAGGGGGAGTTCTTGTCGTCTGCCACAATATATGTGATAGACGGCAAGGAAAATGATTAGATCTAAGGTTTGTTGAAGGGGGCGCGCGCGAGAGAGAATAAGTTAGCCTAAATGACTCATTATATCTTTTATAAGTAAAAAATATTGTTATAAAAGATATAATGGGTCATTTTACGAATACTCGTATAATGAGAAAGCTATCATTTCAATTAGGGGAGTACCAAGCTAATAGATATATGTTTGCATGTGCAAGAAATCTCACAAACAATAAAATCAAGTAACCATGTAACAAGTAGAAAAAGTTCTTATTATCTCTCAAACAATAAAGTATTGACCCATTTCTCTAGGGATTCTTCCACTATTTACAATCTTTCATTACAAGAATACTCTGATTGACAACGTTCATGTTCCTAATTAACTAGCCAAATCACAAGAATCTCCTGATTTTCCCGTTCCTGGCGGTTAATCAGTTATAAAATATAGAAAGTAATTTATTTTGGTGTCTCCTTCCTTATTTCTGCAATTCTCATAATGAATGAGCTGATATTTCAGGTTAATTCCTCTTTTGATCCTCATTTGACTTTCCTGAGAATGGGCCGAAGGCGAAGGTAAAATAAGGCGTTGAATACCGATTGAGTGCCAAGAAATGGTGTCATTACTAGCGTATTACCAACCAAATAGGTTTTGATTGGTAAAAACCCTACACCACTGACCGAATTTTATCGATTTGTAAAATTTCAGAATATAATAATAAAATTTCCTTTTCCCCTGACCCACTGCTCACTATCTTCTTCATTTTCATATTTCTACTCATTGTCTACTCCAATCTTAGTAAGTTTTTTTTCTTGCTACCATATTAATTAAAAATATTATGGACAAATCAAATTAATTAGAAACTTATATTTAGGGATTATGTTTGGGTATGGTTGTATTTAGGTAAGAAAATCAAATTAATTAGGAACTTGTATTATGATTGTGTTAATGATTATTTTGAAGTATTATAGTTTGATCTGCGTCTTTCTGTAACATGATGAATTGTTATATTCTTCCATTTTATAAGATAATATAAATGAATTCAAACAGATAATGGATGTATGTGACGCTTCACAATGATGACACACTTAACATGGAATTTGTGAATGAGATACATGAGTTTATTGAATATGCTAATGGTCTGACGACATATATACAAGGCAATAAGATAAAGTGTCCTTACAAAGTGTGTCATCTTCGTAAGTTTAGATAAACTGAGGAAGTTGAGTTACATCTGGTAGAAAAAGGATTTGTTTCATATTATTATGTATAGGATCAGGTTGGGGAAACTCTTACATGTAGTCCGTCCGAGCAACTCACATATAACACATTAATGGTGATGGAAACAGAAGCCATAAATCTACAGTTGGAAAATTATGACCCATAACATCACTATTTGTAAAAGACATGGTGTTTTTGTACAAATTAACTATGTGACAAATGAAATTGCTCTTTTATCATTTTGTAATTGGATTACTTGGATATATAAATGATAAAAGTCCATATGATTAGTACCGGATTAATAAGATATGAGACAGTATTAATCCACGAAAGGTTTAATCATTAAATATCCCTAGTCGTAGTATTATCGAGACTGGACATCGATAATACGGAATAGGCTAGTATTACATTTGTGCGCGTTATGGAAGCTTAACGGCATAGTTCTCATATATTTAAGTATTGGATACTTATGCAAGTGTGATAGGAGGTTCTGTTAGTCGTTGGACCGGGAACAGCTTCGCTCTGGATAGGCCCCTCAGAATCCCATTGGTAGTATGACTATGTGTCTATGGGAATCCGAATCAGGGTAGGTGTATGTGGTCTTAACCTGAGACTTGCATCACTAATACTTGCGGCAATCAGTACGCTTTGGTTTTGGTCGTCCGAGACTTTAACAGGTTCTGTGTACGCCTCTTCTGGGTCTACTGAGAATCGTAGTGTATTGGGTGTGATGCCAAGATGGAAGTATCACTTCAGTCATATGGAGAAGATGATCACACATGGATACATAACTAGTACTCTTATATGCTGCAGCTATCAGGATAATATGACTAGGTCATGATTATTCGATTACAGAGACTAGTTACTAGTGATCCGATATATGCTTCGTATGGGGCAGACACAATTCCAGCCCCAAGCCTAGCATGTGACATCCGATACTGGATCGTATTACGCAATACAATGTATACTACGCCTGATACAGATTATATATTCCTCGTTGAATATTTCTGGAGAATTGGGTAGGTACAGTGTTTTGCTAGAAGCCAACCATGTCTTGTAAATCGGTAAGATCGTGGTACCGGGTACGCACGTGTTCGGATAGTCCGATGACCGTATTTACAGCCAACATATCCATAGATCTCTTGGGTCGCTTCTCAAAGATTCACCAATGACATTTGACTCGAACAAGAATTAATCTGGGATTAATTATGAGAGCGAAAATTAATCTGGGATTAATTACGGCAATAATTAATCTGTGATTAATTATCAAAGAGAAAATTAATCTGAGATTAATTGCGTCAAGAATTAATCTGGGATTAATTCGTGTAGAAGAGAGAACGCGATTAATTTGGAATTAATCGGTAAAATAAATTTAATAGTTAAATTAGATTTTACTATTTAATTTATTTAATTTGGGCTAAAATAATATATTAGATATATTAATTGAAATTGGATTTCAATGCGGAATTGAAATTGGATTTTAATTCAAGCTAACGAATTAATTTGGAATTAATTCGCAAGCCACTTTCGTAATAATTTTGCTAGACATTATTATTTAATTAAATTGGATTTAATTACGTCGCGACGGAAAATTCGTTTAGTCGGATTAAACGAACCCGAGCCCAAAGTGTGTTGTGTAAGCCAACTTAAATTTTGAATTCAAAGTGGTGGGACCCACAACTTACATCAAGTGTTTGACATATGATGGAAGTGGTTGGCAAGCATTTAAAAGACATCTTTTTTTTTTTTTTATGTCAACTCACAACACACACATCTTTTTGTAACAAGTTTTGGAAACTTAAAACACTATTCATTCTCTCCATTTTCTCTCAAAAACCCTGAGCTTCATGCTTCATAGGGAAGAAATTTTGCTTCACAAATTGATCAAATCTAGTACTTTGGGAGTCTTTGAAGGTGATAGGGAAACTCACCCTTAAGTTTAGAACTCAACGATTTAGCTTGGAGCTTCTACATCTATAAAAATTTTAAACTTTTCTACCGATCAATGTAAATCCTCCGCAACTTATTTTTGATTTTATTCACACTAGAATCACGCTTAGAGATTCTGTGACATGTCTTAGACACTAACAATGGTATCAGAACGAGATCTAAGCATGATTTGATTTTAGGGTTCTTAACTTTATTTGGGGATTTTGTGCTTGGAGCTTATAAATTTCTAAATTGGTTGTTTGGATGTGGTTGGATGATGATGAATTGGATTTGTGCATCTTTGGAATAGAGAATTTTGGTTTGATCAAAATTTCCTTAATTCCCTAGCCATAGCCGAATGTATGAACCCTAATACACTCATGGTAATTTTGAATTTTGACAATTGGATATGTTAAATGCATGAAATGAATATTGATTGTTGTTTTAATTGGATTAAAATCAAAATTGGATATTATTTATGCCCATTGCCGTGAGCTATAACATGTTGGAATGGATTGATTTTGCTTCAATTTGTGTTGGACATGAATTGGATGATTAAAGTATGATTAATTTGATTAATTGATGTTTTGGAAATATTGAATTAATCAATTAATTATGGTAATTACACTTTAATTAAATTAATGTGATATTTGTAATATTATGTTAATATAAATTAGTCTTTAAAATTGGATTGGGCTAATTTGTTATATTTGGGCTAATGGGATTGGTTGGGCCAAAATTGGTTTTAGAAAATTAGGTTGGATCCAATTGGGCCTAAAACCATTTCCATAAAGTCCAAATATTACTATTGGGCCTAATGGGCCTAATGGGCATAAATTGATTTTTGGCATAAGGTGATTCCTAATTGGGCATTGGCATCTTGGGTTTGATCCATAATAGCCAAAGCCCATGCCTAAAGAATTAATTGAAAGCCCATTGGACTTTAATTGAATAGTATTGGATGCTAATTGGGCATTTGAGACCCATTTAGATTGGATTTGGAATCCAAGTCTAAAAGGCACTATTAAAAGTGTAATTATTTAATTTGGAATTAAATATGAATTAGTATTGGATACAATTTAAATTGGATTTAAAATTATAGTTCGATATAATTCAAGAATACGTACTTTGAGTATTTATTCTTAAACGAGTTGGACTCGCGCAAATCAAATCGTTGTTTGAACATTGGATGGTCATTAATTCAAAGATTAATTAATTGGATTAGATTGATTGAATAACATGCTTTGTGTGAATACTTGGATGTATTTGTATGAATAATGTATATCAGATGGATATTAGAAGGGTAGGGGCAATTTTGGAAATTATTGTAATAAATTTGGAATTTATTAAATTGGACATGCGTGTCCAGCCTTTCACCTCCTTATCTCTTTGTATTTCTCTTCTCACCAATTCCCCTCAATGCAAATGAGGTTTCTCTAATGTATTATGTAATTGGGGAGAAGTATGTAAAGTGCTAGAGGGAGAGAGGAAATGGAGAAATTTGTTCTAGGAATAAATTGTTATATATCCATCCGCATATCATTATTATTTTAATCGCGCCTTATTATGCTTTTAGAATGAATGTTTAAGGGTGTATGATGAGACCTAATCAAAGATAATAAATTGGTTGCCAATTTACGAGAAAACCCTCATTAAATATTAAGCGTTTTCCTTCCATTGAGTGGTTCTCTCTCAAGATCCAAGATTGGCATTGGTTTGTTGGCCAAAGTCAAGATCATTATCCATCGCGGATGTGTTTGAACCATGAAAGCTTTGTTATATATCGCATGTCTTGGGCAGTTGTGACTTGTTGGCCAAAGTCAAGGTCACTTTTGTATATCGACGTGGATTACAAAGCTTTCCCACTGTCAATGGGCCACGCTTAACTGGAATAATTAAGCTTGTTGAGCCAAAACCAAGGCTTAGTTGATTCAGAGGAAAAGGTTAGGATGATATATTGGATATATGTTTTGGACTTGGAGGTCCACTTACCGGATCTAGGAATTGGATGAGATCCAATTGATCTTAGAGATCTACCTAGTTAAGTTTCATATAGCTTGTTGGCCAAACTCAAGGTTGTGTGTTATTTAACGGGACCCTAGCCCACTAGGAAACTAGGTTTCCCGAGTACTCAACAGAGGGTTAGAGGCTCGCCGAAAAATAGTGGGAGGCTAGTATTAAATTTGCAATTTCATTTAAATACTTGCCAATACGCACTCTTTTATTTTATTTATCGTCGTTATAATATATTAGTTGGACTAATATATTTTATTGCTTTCTTTGAACAGTTAGACTGTACAAGACAATATTCCACTTGTAGTTGGTTATATAGTTGGACTTAGGGATGGCAGTGGGTAGGGTATGGTGCGGGTTTTCCATTACCAAACCCGCACCCGCATATGTAAATAAATTACCAAACCCGCACCATACCCGTTGCGGGTTTTAATTTTCATTACCAAACCCGCACCGCAAATAAAAATAAATTACCAAACCTGCATTGGTACCCAACGGATTTTTTGCGGGTTTTTAAAATATTGAATTATTTTGTGTTCTTAATAATATAATTTTTTTAATTAAATAATTTATTTTTAATTGCTAGCTGTAGTTTTCCCATTTGTTTTTCATTTGACATATACAACATGCAATGTATGTATATACAATACATAGATAACATAATGTATGAAAGACTCAGTAGCATATGTTTATTTTTTCATATAAACATAATTAAAACGAGTTCTTCCCTTTATAATTATAATGATCTAAATTAGTCAACTCAATCGACAATAAGCTAAAAAGTAATCACCAACCTTTGGTCATATTTTTTATGCTAAGTGTAATGAAAGTGATACTTACAAGACTCAAGTGGTGTAAGTGTAATGAAGAAGCAGGAAAGCTACTGAAGTTGCAGCAAACACTAGCTTATTTTGCTCATCTCCCGTTTCTGATTATGTGAACTTAGTCCAAATTTTTGCATTATAATTTTATTAACAAGTGTGATTAGAAAAAAAAAAATAATAGTCATGCAAAAAATCTTCAGTTGGGCAGGTTGCGGGCTGCGGCTGAGTGAGAGTGTGGAACTGTGGATTAGTGTTTTAGGTTTAGGTTTTGTTAGTTGTTTTTATATGAAAGTTTTTTATATTGTCCTAAATATTAATTAATACAAATAATATTGCGGGTATGTGGATACCCGCAGCAGATACCCGCATTTTTTTCTTAAATACCAAACCCGCACCGCACCCGCAGCGGGTTCTGCTTTAAATTACCAAACCCGCACCGCACCCACTAATATATTTACCAAATCCTACCCATTGCGGGCGGGTTTTTGCGGGTTTGCGGGTTTGTGGGTAAAATTGCCATCCCTAGTTGGACTATAGTAACCATTGCATTTTGAGTATACCAGAAATCTTTGATTGAATAGTTGGACTATTGCAATTGAGATGGCTGGAAAGATTAGCGTTAGGGACATCGTCATGGGCGATAATGTCTTTAACGGCTCCAATTTTCCAGATTGGGAGATGAATCTCAGGATAGTCCTGGGAGCCGAGAAGTTACTCTATGTCATAGAGAAACCTCTCGGGCCTGAGCCCAGAGTTGAGCAAATAGTAGAGCATGAGCTTTAGAGGACTCATCGTGATGATAAATTTAGCGCTCAATCCGTAATGCTTGCCGCAATGACTCATCAATTCCATCGTCAGAACAAAGGATTAGATCCTTATAGTATGATGTTGAAATTGAAGGATCTTCACAGGTCTAATCTTAGATATCAGAAGCATGAATTGCGAAAGAATCTCTTTCGCTCGCGTATGTTAGAGGGTACATCTATCGAGCACTATGTGTCGCAGATGATTGCTGACATCGAACATCTAGGTCAACTGGGCATAACCTTCGAGGCTGAGACTTCCATAGATTTGATCTTACAGCCTCTGTCCGAGTGCTGGGGCGGGTTCGTCATGAACTACAATATGATGAACCAAGAAAATAATCTTGGAGAGTTAATGGCGATGCTGAAAGAAGCAGAGCCAAAGCTTCTAAAGGGCAAGAAGCGCGAGGCGCACCTTACTTCGACATCCCAGATGGCCAAGGCTTGGTCGAAGGCTTCTGAGGGTGTGAAGAAAAGGAAGAAAAAAGGGCAAGGCTAAATCATCATAGTCTTCTGGGAAGACTAAGGACATATCCCAAGATGTCTGCCTATATTGTGGCAAACAGGGTCACTGGAAGCGTGACTGCTGTGAGTACAAGGCGAAGTTGAAGGAAGTGAAGACGAACAAGGCTCCGGCTTCAGGTATGTTTGTTATAAACATGTCCACTATTGGTTTTAAAAATTAGATTTTTGATCCTGGATGTGGTACTCACATATGTACTGATGTACAAGATATGTTGATTAGCAGGATACTGGTTTCAGATGAGATCGACCTACGAGTCGAAACGAGACGAGAGTCACTGTTTTGGCCGTTGGGACCTATGTTTTGTATCTACCATTGAGGTATGTAATTATATTAGGTGACTGTTATTTTGTACCTAGTTTGACTAGGAACACCATCTCTATATTTTGGTTAACCCGTTGCGGGTGTACATTTGTATTCAGGAACACTAGGTGTTTTGTATATAAATATAACATTTTGTTATGTACAATAGATGTTAATAATAGTCTTTATATTTTGAATATAAATGAATCTTAAACATATAACATGACAAACAAAAGGCTCAAACTAAGTAACACGGATGAGACTTATCTGTGGCATTGTCGTCTGGGACACATTAACAAGACTCGTATATCCACACTTTCGAAGAGTGGATACTTTGACGGATTTGATCATAGTTCATATGACGTCTGCGAATCTTGTTTATTAGGCAAAGTGCCTAAAACGTCTTTTAGCGATAAAAGTGTACTTGCCACCGAATTGTTAGCCCTCGTTCATAGTGACGTATGTGGGCCCATGTCTAGCTAGGCTAGAGGTGGTTATGAATACTTCGTAACCTTTACGGATGTTGCATCGCATTATGATTATGTGTATCTTATGAAACACAAGTCGGAAACTTTTGATAAATTCAAAGAGTTTCGACACGAAGTAATAAAACAGACTAGCAAAAGTATTAAAAACATCGCGATCGGACCGTGGTGGAAAATACTTGAGTAATAAGTTTCTCGATTACTTGAAAGAGTATGGTATTCTTTGACAGTGGACTCCTCCAGGAACACCTCAATTAAATGGTATGTCCGAATGGAGAAACCAAACTTTGTTGGACATGGTAGGGTCAATAATGAGTCGCACTGAGCTATCAATTTCCTTCAAGGGATACACATTGAAAAGTGCAATACTTATTTTGAATAAGGTTCCGACAAAGTCTGTTGGACAGACTCCATATGAAATATGGACAAGAAAGAAACCGAGTTTCTCATTCCTGAAGATTTGGGTATGTTGGGCATTTATTAAACGTTTGGATGGTGCCAAACTAGAACCCAAATCAAATAAGTGCCTATTTGTAATTGGTTATCCTAGGGAAACCAAAGGATATTACTTCTACAACCCACAAGAGAACAAGGTATTTGTTGCTCTCCATGCGGTTTTCCTTGAAAAAGGAATTCCTAAATGCAGTGGTAAGTGGGAGAAAAGTAGAACTCGATGAAAATCAGAGTGATACTGTTCCTGGCACCGATCCCCTCATGGAACACAAACAGTTCATCAGGGGTGAGACTGTTCCACAATCTTCTAATACACAAGAACTGCGTAGGACAGAGAGAGTCAGAAAACAACCTTAGAGGTATGGGTTTCTGATCTCACCTCATGTAGATATTAATCTAACTGAGGAAAATGAGCCGGCTACGTATGAGGAAGCGATACAAGGTATCAACTCCATTTTATGGCAAGAGGCCATGAAGTCCGAAATGGATTCCATATATACAACCAAGTTTGGACACTGTACCAGAAGGCTTGTGCCTATTGGTAGAAAATGAGTCTTCATGGTGAAGACATACATTGACGGAAACAAACAAACGTACAAAGCTAGGCTTGTAGCGAAAGGGTATCGTCATCAACATGGTGTTGATTACGACAAAACCTTTTACCCGTTGCCATGATTAAATCCATTCAGATAATGCTTGCTAAAGCTGCATATTCCATATGAAATATGGCAGATGGACATCAAAACCGCTTTCCTTAACGGAAACCTTTTGGAGGATGTTCATATACAACACCCTGACGGTTTTGTCGTGCCAAAACATGCAAATAAGGTTTTCAAGTTAAATCGATCCATTTATGGATTGAAGTAAGCATTTTGTTCTTGGAACCAATGTTTTGATGAGATCATATTACAATATGGTTTCATTCAAAACGATGATGATTCTTGTGTATATAAGAAGGTTAGTGGGAGCGCACTGACATTGATTATCCTATACGTTGATGATGTATTACTTCTTAGTAATGACATTCCCATATTAAAATCGGTGAAAGCTTGGATTTCATTAAAATTCTCCATGAAATAATTGGGAGAGACAACCTTTATTCTAGGAATAAGGATCTACTGGGATAGATCTAAAAGTTGTTGGCACTCTCTGAGAACTCGTATATTGACAATGTTAAAGAAATTCAACATGGATCAGTCCCATAATGGGGCTGCTTCTGGTGTCACATGGCGTCTCTCTATCTAAGGACATGTGTCCTAAAACTCAAGATGAGAGAGATTTAATGAATCGGATCCCGTTCGCTTAAGCAGTCGGATCGATCATGTATGCCATAACATGTATGCGACCTGGTGTCTCATATGCTTTGAGCATATGTAGTCACTATCAGGCCGATCCAAGTGATGGTCACTGGATTGATGTTAAAAACATCCTTAAGTATCTTAGAGGAACTAAGGATGCTTTCTTAGTATATGGAGATGGAGAACTTCAGGTGACTGGGTTCATCGATGCAAGTTTCCAAACCGATAAAGACGACTGTAAGTCGCAATAAGGGTACATATTTTGTTTGAACAACAGAACATTGAGCTGGAGATCTTCCAAGCAAGATATTGTTGCCGATTCAATAATAAAAGTGGATTATATTGCTGCGGCTGAGGCATCAAAAGAAGCATTTTGAATCTTTTAAATTCCTAATTGGATTAGGAGTAGTTTTGTTAGCAGCTGAGCTGGGCTACAACACAGGCTAAGGAATTACTGTCTCATCAATGATCCAAGTATGTACTTCAATGGTTTCATCTGATTCGTGAGATCATACATCGTGGCGATGTCAAGATCGAGAGATCGTTTCAGATGATAACCTTGCATATCCGCTGACGAAAGCGATATCTCAGCAAATGTTTTAACGACTCGTACAAAGTTCAGGTGTTGGACACTTGAGTGATTGGCTATAGGCCAATTGGGAGATTGTTGGACAATTATGACCCATAACATCACTATTTGTAAAAGACATGGTGTTTTTGTACAAATTAACTATGAGACAAAGGAAATTGCTCTTTTATCATTTTGTAATTGGATTACTTGGATATATAAATGATAAAAGTCCATATGATTAGTACCGGATTAATAAGATATGAGACAGTATTAATCCACGAAAGGTTTAATCATTAAATATCCCTAGTCGTAGTATTATCGAGACTGGACATCGATAATACGGAATAGGCTAGTATTATATTTGTGCACGTTATGGGAGCTTAACGACATAATTCTCATATATTTAAGTATTGGATAATTATGCAAGTGTGATATGAGGTTCTGTTAGTCATTGGACCAGGAACAGCTTCGCTCTGGATAGACCCCTCAGAATCCCATTGGTAGTATGACTATGTGTCTATGGGAATCCGAATTAGGGTAGGTGTATGTGGTCTTAACCTGAGACTTGCATCGCTAATACTTACAACAATCAGTACGCTTTGGTTTTGGTCGTCCGGGGCTTTAACAGGTTTTGTGTACGCCTCTTCTGGGTCTACTGAGAATCGTAGTGTATTGGGTGTGATGTCAAGATGGAAGTATCACTTCAGTCATATGGAGAAGATGATCACGCAAGGATATAAAACTAGTACTATTATATGCTGTAGCTATCAGGATAATATGACTAGGTCATGATTATCCAATTAAAGATACTAGTTGCTAGTGATCCGATATATGCTTCGTACGGGACATACATAATTCCAGCCCCAGGCCTAGCATGTGACATCTGATACTGGATCATATTACGTAATACAATGTATACTACGCCTGATACAGATTATATATTCCTCGTTGAATATTTCTGAAGAATTGGGTAGACACGATGTTTTGCTAAAAGCCAACCATGTCTTGCAAATCGGTAAGAACGTGGTACCGGGTACGCACGTGTTCGGATAGTCCGATGAACGTATTTACTGACAACATATCCATGGATCTCTTGGGTCGCTTCCCAAAGATTCACCGATGACATTTGACTCGAACAAGAATTAATCTGGGATTAATTATGAGAGAGAAAATTAATATGGGATTAATTACGGTAATAATTAATCTGGGATTAATTACAACAATAATTAATATGGGATTTATTATCAAAGAGAAAATTAATTTGGGATTAATTGAGTCAAGAATTAATCTGGGATTAATTCGTGTAGAAGAGAGAACGCGATTAAATTTGGAATTAATCGGCAAAATAAATTTAATAGTTAAATGGGATTTTACTATTTAATTTATTTAATTTGTGCTAAAATAATATATTAGATATATTAATTAAATTGGATTTCAATGCGGAATTGAAATTAGATTTTAATTCAAGAGAACAAATTAATTTGGAATTAATTCCAAGCGACTTTCGTAATAATTTTGTTAGGCATTATTATTTAATTAAATTGGATTTAATTACGTTGCGACGGAAAATTCGTTTAGTCGGATTAAACGAACCCGAGCCCAAAGTGTGTTGTGTAAGCCAACTTGAATTTTGAATTCAAATTGGTAGGACCCACAACTTACATCAAGTGTTTGACATGTGATGGAAGTGGTTGGCAAGCATTTAAAAGACATTTTTTATGTCAACTCACAACACACACAACTTTTTGTAACAAGTTTTGGAAACTTAAAACACTATTCATTCTCTCCATTTTCTCTCCAAAACCGTGAGCTTCATGCTTCATAGGGAAGAAATTTTGCTTCAAAAATTGATCAAAGCTAGCACTTTGGAAGTCTTTGAAGGTGATAGGGAAACTCACCATTCAGTTTAGAACTCAACGATTTAGCTTGGAGCTTCTACATCCATGAAAGTTTCAAACTTTTCTACCGATCAATTTAAGTCCTCCGCAACTTATTTGTGATTTTATTCACACTAGAATCACGCTTAGAGATCCCGTGGCATGTCTAGGACACTAAAATCTACGTCGCCAAATGATTTATGATGTTGTTGGCCCAAGCTTTGTTAATGATGACCATATTTTTTTTTTTGATATAGTTGGGTTTAGTTTTTAGATAGAGAATCTTGAGGAATCTCCTAATCATTCTGCGGAGAATTTTTAGAAGATGATGAATTCTTTGGATACAGAGTTATAGATGGGGTGTGAAAAACATTCACAGTTGTCATCGATAGCTCGATGTTTGAATATTAAATCTGAGCAACATCAGTCAAAGAAGACATTCAATGATTATGTACAGTTCCTTAAAGAAGTGTTACCAGAAGATAATACGACGATGGATAACTTTTACAGTATGAAGAAGTTAGTTCAGGGCCTGGACTGCCTATAGGAAAAAATGATTGTTTTAATATTGGTTGTATGATATATTGGGGTGATAATATTGAGCAAACAATGTGTAAATTATGTTCTCAACCCATATTTAAGAAGAAAAAAGGTTCGAGTAACACAAAAACAAACTGTATAATAATATATATTATTTTCCATTGACCCCAAGGTCGTAACGACTATACGCTTCAACGGTAACGACCGAGTACACGAGATGGCATGATAAGCATGAACACGAAGAATGCGTTTTGTGTCATCCATTTTATAGGAGGCATGGAAGTATTTTAGCCGCACTCATCCTTCATTTTCATATGATAGCTGAATGTTAGATTGGGGTTGTGCACTGATGGTTTTCAGCCTTTCGATCAATCGGGACAACAATATTCTTCATGTATAACATCCCCCTCTCGAAGATGCTACCGGCAGGGAGCAGTCTGCCCTACCCCCCTGAGCCTCTGACTTTCTGAATATGATCAACACTACTAATCTCATCTTAAATATAAACTCATGCATAGAGACCATTGCCCAACTCATCGAAATAAAATGTATGTTAATACTCATGACCATGTACACAATAAAATTACAATTTATAACTCTGTCATGGACACTTTTACTTATTACACACACAATCTCTGCTATACACAATGTCTAATACATGACTTTATTTTGACTCTGACTGAACTGTGTCTCTAACTTGACATCATAGACTGAAACACCCTAGTGATTTCCATCGGTATCTATCCTATCAAGCTCGTTCTACGGGTAAACTTGTAAACAGAAACACTAGGAGTGGGGGTTAGATCGTTTGAACGACCTAGTGAGTGGAAAATTTAAAACGGAAACTGAAATAGTTTATGAAACATTCATTTTTCTGAAATCAAAATCATCTCAAGGAAAACCGATTTTTTTTGAAAACTATTTCTTATCTGAAAACACATCTCCTGTTGTGAAAACTCTTCTGGAAATCATATCTGTTTGTAAAACTCTGAAATTATCACAAGACTGTTTCTCTTGAAAAGTTTTTCATAAAACTATCTTTTCTGAAAATCATGTCTCTGAGAATCTATAGAAAACTTGACCTATGGGGGCGTTACGTATCGTCGTCCCCCATACGCCTAAACTAGTGTCTTGGGGAGTTACGTCTTGCTGTCCCTCAATGCATGCCATCATCATGTCCCTGAATCTATGATCTATAGACATTTGTCATCCATAGTCCTGAATTAGGATCTAAGGACGTTACATATCATCATCCCCATAGTCCTATTCTATATATGCACATGTTATATCCGTCAATTCCATAAGTCACATCTGATGTGGGTTTTTCCCCATGCCTCCAAGAATCACATAAATCATGCTTTTAAAATCAAAACTTTCTCAAACATTCTTTTTCATAAAATAACTGGAAATAAACTTGGCTAACGCCCTATGAGCTTAAAATTAAGTCTCAATTCAAAAATAAATAAATAAATATCAATTGAAAAGAAAATGTCCACTCGTAGATTAATAACTATTACCAATGATCCTGGATACGACTAAAGAGATTCATGCGGAAATGCTAGTACGTCCTGTATTCGAGTATAGTTAGCATATATAAATTAGAAGCTATCCATGTTCATAGATGTAGTGGATGCTCATGCATGTTGCATACGTATCGAAATTGTTAACGTGTTAACTGACTTTAACATCCTAGAACGAAACTGAAATGAGATGAAACTGGTCTTACTACGTGGCACGAATCCAAGTCTTGCGCATCACGACGCTCATACGATCAGACTGAAACAGAGAGAATTTGTTGTTACTCGTCGCGACACCAAGTGTTGCTCATCACGACTCCCATATGATCAGACCAAGACAGAGAGCATCCTCATGATCTGCATCGCAACGTCAAGTGTTGAGCGTTGCGATGCCTACACGACCTGACCCGAAGCAGAGAGCACTTCCTTGCTTCGTGTCGTGACACAAGCCTATTGGCGTTGCGACACTCGCCCAATTTCAGGGCCAAACACCAAACCTTCAATGACAATGGCCAAAGAAAACCCCAATACTATCATCCCAACTTCAACTCAACTTAACCTAAACTCATTTCATAACATTAACCCAAACCATTATCTAGCATAATTAAATCACAAAGCATAATCCCCTAACACATCCACACACAATTGGCCAAGGGCATAAATTTTACAATCTTTCAGTTATCCATTCAAAACAAATTAAACTCATGATATAGCATCTTCTAATGCATGAACCATAACAATTTATTATCAAAACAACAAAAAAATAACTCCCCCAACATGCTAAGAAATTCAGCCTTCATGCCATTTTTACACTTTGATATTATCTCAACTAAAACTTAAGTATAACTCACTCTAATCATCATCATAATCATGTATTGATGCTTAAATTTTGGTCAACCTTCTCAAACAATAAAACCCCAATTCGTAGGTGTAACATCTCCAATCCGAAGGTGTTACCGATAGGGAATAGGCCGTCCTATCTCCATGAGCCTCTGACTCTCTGACAACTGCTAATCAAATTCATATATAAACTCATGTATGAGACCATTGCCCAACTCATCAATATAAATGCATAACACTTTTCATACCAAGTACTTTATTTTTATTACACATTACAACTTTGACAGAGAACACTTATAATACATTACATATGTATTCTTTACTATATAATATATATGAAACATGACTCTGACTGAACTGAACTCTAACTTGACCTGGTGGACCAAACATCCTAGTGACTGCCATCAGTATCCATCATCTCGAGCTCGTCCTCCGAGTAAACCTATAAAACACAGAAACTGGGAGTGGGGGGTTCGATCGTTTGAACGATCTAAATGAGTGGACAGTTAAAATCAAATAGAAACTAAAACGATTTTTGAAAGACCCATGGTTCTAAAATAAAACTTCTCTCAAATCATCTTCTTCGAAATCTCTTTCTTTATCTGAAAATAACCTTCTTTCTGGAAATATTTTCTGAAAACTACTTATGGTCTGAAATTTCAGAAACTTTAATAAAATAATTTCTTATGAAAACTCTTTCTTGAAATCATCTTTCCTGTAAGTCTGTCTCTGAAAATCTACTTTTGAAAAATTATTTCTAAATGTCTGCTGAAAACCTGATGTATGAGAGCGTTACATATCGCCATCCCCTCATACACCTAAATAGAGCCAGGAGTGCACATCCATGAAATTGGGGTGTTACGTATCGTCGTCCCCCAAAGCATGCAACTACATGTCCCTGAAACTAGGGTCTAGGGGCGTTATGTATTGCCATCCCCATAGCCTTAAAATCTTGTGGTCTTGGGGCGTTACGTATCGCCATCCCCCAAGCCAAAATCTGGAGCTGAGGTGAGGATCTATGCTACCCTTCAGACTCTGAATCTAGGATCTAGGGGCATCTGTCATCCCTCGTCCTGAACTACGTGTGCACATGATATCTGTATCCGTCAATTCCATATCTGGGTCAAGTTATATACTAAGGTGGGTTTTCCCCCATGCCTCCAAAATCATAAACTCAAGCTTTGAAAATCAACCTTTCTAAAAACATTATCATTCATAAACTAACTGTACTAAAACTTATCATTCAAAAACGTGCTCTTTCTTAAAACAACTGGAAATAAATCTGGCTAACGCTCTAAGTGCTTAAAAAGGTAAGTCTGATATGAAAACCATATAATTAAATACAGTTTGAGAGAAGGGTCTACTCACAGATTTTAACATCTTGTTGATGTTACTTCACTTTTTCGGAGAATGATGAGATTCATGTGATGATCTATAATCGAGAAACTTAATTAGAATATAAGGTATGAGACATGTTTCGAGGTTAGACTAAACTTCTCAATTCTAATAATCCATCAACACCACATGACATGTTATGCTTGTGACTTGTCGTATCGCGTATATATGTCTTAATATAAAACACTTAGGGTGGTCCTTAACATCCTAGATTGAAACTGAAATGTAATTAAACTTTTCTTGTATCGCATCGCGACGCTCTCTTGATCAGACTTAAAGCAGAGCTTCTGCTCGTTACGCGTCGTGATGTTGCGTGTTCTGCGTTGCGACATTGTGTGTTTTGCGTCTGTGACGTTACAAATGTTGATAAACCAGTGAGCACACTCTGTCTCTACGTCACAATGCAAGGCCCTGGGCGGCGCGACGCTTATAATTCCATAAACGAATCTGTGAAAATTTCCCAATACAGGTCACGACGATGGGTCTGTTGTGCCACTACGCTAAGCCAATTTTAGGGCATAACATTAACTCTTCTTCTTTGCTTGATGTATGAGCATTGGCATTTGTTTCCTCTTTCTTCTTCTTTCTTTCTTCTTCTTCATCTTCTTTCTCATTATTCCTCTTCTTATGTTTCTCTCTTCTTCTCTCCATTTTGGGATTAGGGAATAATATCCTTAATATATATATAATAAGGGGCTAAATGACTAATTTTGCAAAAGTTGGAAATAAAAAGTTGGAATTATTGAGATAATTTGAGAATTCTCTAGATTCATCATCGGGTACTATTCATTTAGATTTTTAATCTGTATTTTTTACTTGTTTCTATTTCGAATTTGGAAAATTATTCAATTTGAAAGTTGTATGTCTCGATCTTAGCTTTCCGAAGAAATAAAATTCATAAAACTCAAAATTCATATGAGAAAGTTATGGCCCAAATACCATAGGCTGTCTGGCAATATCGTACCATCTCGTATCATATGAGTTATGGCCCAAAATTCATATGAGTGCATACCATCTCGTATCAGAATCTCGAAGAATCTACCAATTGTCCCCAAGATCATTTCATGAGTGTATATATGTCCAAACATAATTTATATTATGTAATACTCATCCCATAATATAACAGTAGTCGAGATTATCAGTCGTTACAAATTCTCCCCCCTTAAATAGGATTCGTCCTTGAATCTCTTCTGAGGTTTAACTTGCAGATTCATCTGGTTCGAAGATATCTGTGTCTTTGTTATTCTTATCTTCCTTAATTTCTTCTTTTTTTTATTCTTCTGTTCGAGAACAAAATATTAAAACCTCTAGGAATCTCTTGTCATGCTTGCACATGCCACTCCAAAGTTCGTGGGCCTTAGTAAATAATTCCTTGAAGTATCGACTTGAGAGGTAATTCCTTATTTTTATTCCATGAACTTCTGCTCAGTACTCTACATTTATCGTCATACTATGACTAACTTTATGCATTACATAAATCTCATTTATAAGCGTCTAATTATACTCAACATCCTATATTTCGACTATTAGAATGAAATGTTAGTCTTAAAATTATTCTATATTCGGGGCCTACTATCCCATTTATCTTAGTTCTATTCTTTATCTCTTACCGTGACAAAAATAATTCCTAAATATCATAAGAGACTTCTGTTATTCTTCACGTTTAAGGTGTCAGCTATTATATTTTGTACTATAGCCAATGACCTTCGCTTTTCTTTGACTTGTGTATATCTCAGGTTCTTTGATTACTCTTTAATAATATAGCCACTTAACGACCTCATAAGATATATCTTACTAGATATTTCCTTAGCCCCATATACTAGATCTTATTCTAACATTCATTATCATACCTTAGATAACTATTTGACCCTTTTAATTTTCTCTTTACTAGGCCCCCACTGTTTATGAGCTATTTCCTTCGATTTCACACATTTTCGACTGTCTATGGATTTAGGACTTCACAACTCATGGATAAATTTTCTTGTACTATCGTTATCGACCGAAGGCTCTCAACTTGGAATGTTACTTCTGGGTAGTTTCTCTGACGATCCTTCTCGATTGGCTAAGAGTTTGGGACAAGGTATCTAAGTTAAGCCTGGTTGTATGCACCTTTATACTTAAACTGTGTTCTTCATTATTAACGTTGGCACAAGTTATTATTTTCTAGTTTATGTTCGTATTCTTTTTTTTTTTGCACTTTTAATTCCTTGCTAGTACAAGTACGGTTACTGTCTTTCACGCTGACTATTCTTTCCTTGTCTACTAGCACGCTAGAATAATCCATCTCCAATTATCCCTCAAGTCCTATTCTGTCAGGTGTTGTCCTGGTCTCAATAATAATAGTGGTATTCTTAGTTTCCTTGGCCATCTCTAGGTTATACTTCAATAAGCCTCTTTTCAAGTCATCATATGCATTATCCTTAACAGTACGTTACGAAGGGAAACATACGAATCAATTTTCATTATCTTTCTCATATTATTCATATAATAAATTCTAGTCTTATCCCAACTCTGAAAAACTTACTATTCCATAGTACCATTGACAGTCTATCTTATCACTAACACTTCTGTCATTGTTTATCTGGTATCTCTTCCTAATTTTACGCTATCTCAATAGTTCTACCACCACATTTTACTTGATGTCATTTTTATATTCTTTCTAGTTCTTAACTATTTATGGAACTTATGGCTCCTCTGTATCTGTCATTTTATCTTGAGGGGTATTATCTTTCATTTGTCTCTTGCCCTATCTTATAGAATATTTACCACACCATGGCTTCACTTGTTTCTGGAGGTATCTTAAGGCTGTCATCGAAGTTTATTTTATCCATTGTGGTATAACGAGGGTTGGGAGGGTGGGGCTTGGTCCCGAAACCTTTCCAGTTGTGCTGATCTCACTAGATACGTGTGTCGTACTTGCACGTCCTGCTCAACTATAATCCTGAGACTCTCGTGTTTACTAGTGTCGACACCCACATTAAGATACTTCTACTAGGTACTATCTGAATTGTCTCCTATTCAACTTCATTCTTGATTCGCTCCCCGACTATCGATCATACTACCTCTTATCATGAACATTCTCTAGATTCATGCTCTCTAAATACTCACCATATTGCCTCTATACTCATTCCTACTAGTTTCTGTTGCTTACCCATCTTAAGTCGTTATTCTCTCTCGGAGCCTTACTATACTTCATTTTTTATTCCTCCTTATGAATTTTACTCCACTACATAGATTTCCTCCTCATCTCAGTTCCTTGCACTCTTTACATCTTTATTCCCCTGGAAAACTTTATCAACTTCGATTGCTTAAGACATCTCTAATAAATCCTTTGGTTCAGGTGATATCCTGCATCTAGTTTCTGCCTCTCAATACAATAAGACTCTTTATGAATTATATACTATATTCTTGAGAGTCGTTCTCTCTGGTTCATTCGCACCTTTGAGTTCTTATCCCTTATGGGTTCCCACTTTAACGATGGCTTATGGTTTTGGTTCGACTCACTATGACTTCGAACTATTCTATCTTATGTTTTTTTTTTATCTATGTTCCATTGAATTCATTGGTTTGGCTGTCTAGCCGTCTCGCGGTTCGTCTAATTTTTCAAATGTACTTCTTTATTAGTTCTTCTCCTTACTGAGCTCTTAGTAGAGGGGTGAGTATATGCATTCCATATAGATCTGTAAATACGCATATCTGTTATTTACTATTCGGTCCATTAGAAGCTGTATCGACTATTTCATGTCTTAAGATTCCTTAATATTTATTAGTCATCCCAAAGTCTTTTTACTTACTGTCCTCAAGTTACGTTGTCTAATTTTTGCTATGTAGATTGAACTTCCTTACTACGAGCTGTATCCTTTTGATTGTTTCTATATTCTATCTTTTAGCTTACGTTGTGTTTCCGAGGCTAGTAGTTGTTCGTCTTATAGGTTTCCTTCTGGATCTATACTTCTCGTTATATATCACAGTTATGGTACTCAATCCTACTGTTCGCACTGGTAGGTTTCGTTAAATCCTGAGTGTCTCTAATCTCTTGGGTCTGTTCTTATGAACCTGCTCATTTTAGCCTAGATCGGGTTCTATTTGTCTGACCTTAGAAGTCTTTTTGGTCTCTTCTGGGTAGACCATTCTTTCAAATTCACTACTTCTGTCTTAATGTCATGCAGACTGAGTTTTTGTTCAGTTATCTCTTTCTATGGTGATACAGGCTGGAACAATCATTTTACATCTCTATAAATGTAAAATTGATTGTTCCAGCTTGTATCACTGACCGGCGTTTTCACACGCGTATAACGCAAGCACACGTATCGTTCAAGTAATATAAAAAGTATCGATCCCACGAGTACTTAAAACCTTTTGTTATCGAATTATGAAGTTAAATGTTTACAAGTATCTAATAGATTGATTGTTTGATTAGGTGGTGACTTTAAAATTAAAACAAGTAAATAAAATTGCTTGAAAGTAGATTGAAGAAAATTCAAATTTATAAAACTATCCATGGTTGTGAATCCTTCCAATATCTTTTTAAAAGATGAAGTGGTTATTTTACATTTGTGTAATATATTGGTTTATTAACCTGGAAAACAAAATTATGTAAAAGCCTTTTCCGATGGTAAAATACAAATACCCAGTATAACCCAATTAATCATATTCCTATGTTAACCAAGTTATCTGAATTAATTAAGATTAAGTTCCAATTATGGCTACCCCCGCCCGACATGTATATTCCTATCCTATAAGAAAATCTATTAAATGGTTATCTATCCTCAAGGAAGATTGTTGGCTATTAATTCTAAGGTCTTAAACCTAAAATCCATTTTCCAAGTTCATTTTAAGTTTACCGAATCAATCTTATTAATGGCCAGTTAACAAGATGCATTAAGACTAAGGCTCAATAAATAAACCTTTATATTACCCAAACCGTAATTTAACCCCATATAAACGGTTATATTGGACTTCATCACAACCCCAGATAACTGGCTTAGTTACGACACATATTTACGGGTAGTAAAAACTTAAATAAAAAAAGACATAAAGTAAAATTTTGAAAAGTAAATTGCTGAGAAGTAAATGACGGAAAGTAAATGCCGAAATTAAATACTGAAAATTAAATGCTGAAAAGTAAATGCTGAAAGTAAATTGCTGAAAAGTAAATGCTGAAAGTAAATTGCTGAAAGTAAATTACTGAAAAGTAAATGCTGAAAGTAAATTGCTGAAAAGTAAATAAAATAAAAGTACAATAAAAGAAAATGCTGAGGTAAAAGGATACACTTTTATTACTTCTATTTTAGATATCTCCCTTAATATAATATATTAACTTTGCATGATAATTACCAATCAGCCATACAGGCGGTATCCAGATTAAGTCAAATTAATAATTAATTACCAACTGACCAATCAGGCGGTATCCAGTTTAGTCAGGTTAAAACCAATTTAAATAATTACCAACCGGCCAATATGGCGGTATCCTCGTTAAGTCAGGTTTTAACTAGTTTATATATTATAATTAAGGGAGATTAATCTAAATATCAGTAATAAAAGTTTACCTTTTACCCCAGCAAGGGGGAGTTATCTTCTCATTACTGAAAAGTAAAAACTGAAAATTAAAGAAAGAAAAGTACTGTGCATAAAAGTAAATTACAGAAAGTAAAAACTGAAAAGTAAAGAAAAGAAAGTGCGAAAGCTGAAATTAATTACTGAAAGCTGCAAATAAACAAACAAGATACAATCTTCTTAGTATTCTTAAGGAATTCCTGTTGGGTTTCTAGATTAGTCCCAAGGATCATTCAAGCAATAGATACATGTGTGAATCCAACAAAGAAGTATGACAGAATCATACTTACATTGATCAACTTTTGCAATGCGAGGAACAACAAAAATTTCCTTGATGAAGCTCACGGTTTTTGCCTCCTTTTTGTGCTCCATTGATGTCTTCAAATTCGGTCAACTCCATGGATGGATCTCCAAGCTCCAAGCTTTGTGTTGTGATTCCATGCTCATGAGTTTGTTTCCCTATCACCTTGGATGACTCTTCATGTGCTAGCATTGGAAAATTTGCCACAAATCTTCCATCTTTCTTCTTGTTATTCTCGGCCTTGCCAAGAAAATAGGAAGAAAATTGGCTTCAAAGCCGAGAGAGGGAGAGGAGGGAAAAATGGTTCCAAACCGTGAGTGGAGAGAGAGAAGGGCAAGTGTGTTGTGTGTTGTGTGTTGGTTTTTTATTTCCAAAATCAATAATAAACATATACCAAAATTTTGGTATTTGCCTTTCAAAAAGGTCAACCAATTTCTGGAGCCAAAAGGCAATTAATGCCTTCCAACCACCACCATCACTATTCACATCAAAAGTGACTAGACATCACATCACTCAAAGTGACTAGACATCACATCAATCAAAGTGCCTAATGATTTGACGCTAGATGTGACTTGTGGGCCGCACTTGAATTCGAAATGCGAGTGGGCCCGGAAACACTCCCGGGCTCGGGTTCGCTAATTTTGAATTAACGAATTTTCGTTGCGACATAATTAAATCAAATTCAATTAAATAATTTTGCCTTGCAAAATTACTATTCACGTCGCTGATGAATTAATTCTAAATTAACTCGTTCGCCCGAATTAAAATCTAATTTTAATTCGCGTCGAAATCCAATTTCGTATAATATATCGAATATATTATTTTATCGATTAATTCCAAATTAATCATTCTCTCTCTTTTAATAATATTTTATCCCAGATAAAATATCTTCGTAATTAATCCCAGATTAATTTTCTCTCTCTTATTATTAATCCCAGATTAATAAGTGCGAGTCATACGTCATCGATGAATTTTCGGGAAGTGACCCATGAGATCCCCGGATATGTTGGCAGTAAATCCGGTCGTCGGACTATCCGAACACGTACGTACCTAGTACTACGTTTTTACCGATTTACAAGACATGGTTGACTTCTAGCAAAGCACCGTGCCTACCCAATTCTCCAGAAATATTCTTATAGGAATATGTGATCTATATCAGGCGTAGTATACGTAGTATTGCGTATTACGATCCAATATCGGATGTCACGTGCATGGCTTGGGGCTGGAATTGTGTCTGCCCCGTACGAAGCACATATCGGATCTCTGGTAACTAGTCTCTATAATTGGATAATCATGACCTAGTCATATTATCCCGATGACTGCAGTGCATAAGAGCATCAGTTCCGTATCCTACGTGATCATCATCTCCACTATGACTGGAGTGATACTTCCGTCTTGACATCACACCCAATACACTACAATTCTCATTATACCTAGAAGAGGCGTACACAGAACCTGTTAAAGCCCTGGACGACCAAAACCAAAGTATATTGATTGTCGCAAGTATTAGCGGTGCAAATCTCAGGTTAAGACCAAATATACCTACCCTGATTCGGACTTCCATAGACACATAGTCA
>SKCR01036264.1:0-134875 GCA_019454045.1 Zanthoxylum bungeanum
ACATAATGGTTTATGATTTGACTCAAAACGAAATAATTCTTGTGTATATAAGGAGGTTAGTGGGAGAGCGCACTGATAGTGAAATTCCCATAAAACAATTGGTGAAAGCTTGGTTTTCATAAATATTCTTTCATAGAAATTCTCCGTAGAATTCTGGGGAGTAACACCTTTATTCAAGGAATAAAGATCTACTGGAATAGATTTGGAGTTGTTAACACTCTCTGAGAAATTGTACATTTAAAATGTACTTGTATTGGTGTCTCATATGCTTTGAGCATATGGAGTCACAATCGGGTCAATCTAGTGATAGTCACTGGATTGAAGTTAAGAACATCTGTTAGTATCTCTGAGAACTAAAGATGCTATCTTAAACTATGGAGAATGAGAACTTGAAGTGACTGGGATCACCACTGCAAGTTTCCAAACGATTAGATACAACGGTACTATAAAGTTTGAATAACAGGGACAGTGAGCTGGAAATCTTCCTAGCAAGATAACTGTTGCCGAATAAACAACAAATGCGGATAATTGCTGCAGCTGAGGCAGCAATAGAAGACCATCTGGATCGAAAATAAATCTAATAAGATTAGATAAAGTTCTGTTAGCAGCTGAGCTAGGCGTCAGCATAGGCTAAGGAATTAAAGGTCTCATCGACGATCCAGATATATACTTCTGTATCATCTGATTCGTTCGGATCATACATCGTGGCGATGTGATGATCGTGTAAATCGCGTCAGACGATAATTAAGCAAATCCGCTGACGAAAACCTTTCCTCAGCGATTTGAGCGAATTGTACATAGTTCGAGTGTAGGACACTTGAGTGACTCGCTACGTGCCAAGTGGGAGATTGTTGGATAATATGACCCATAGCGTCACTATTTGCACAGATCATTGTGTTGTTGTAGCAAATTAACTATGTAATAAGGAAATTGCACTCTCATCGTTTGTGATTAGATCACCATAGATATATAAATGAAGAGAGGTCCCTATGATTAGTTCCTGGATTGAGATGATATGAGACAGTATCAGTCCACGAAGGATTAATCATTAAATATCCCTAGCCGTAGTATTATCGAGACTGGACATCGATAATGCGGAATAGGCTAGTATTGCACTTGTGCGCGTTGTGAGGGCACAACGGCATAGTTCTCATATATATAAGTATTGGATACTTGTGCAAGTGCGATAGGAGGTCGTGTTTCAACGATGGTACGGGAAACAGCTTCGCTCTGGATAGACCCTTCGGAATCCCATTGGTATTATGACTAGGTGTCTATGGGAGGCCGAAATCAAGGTAAGTGTGTATAGTCTTAACCTGAGACTTGCATCGCTAATACTTACGACAATCGGTAAACTTTGGTTTTGGTGTGGGGGATCTTAACTGGTTCTGTGTTCACCTCTTCTGGGTTTATCAGAGAATCGTAGTGTATTGGATGTGATGTCAAGACGGAAGTGTCACTCCAGTCGTAATGGAGATGATGTCACGCAGGATACGGTATTAGTGCTCTTAAAGTGATGCGCATCCAATCGTGATATTATGGCCAGGTCATGAATATCCGATTATAGAGACTAGTTACCAGACATCCGATATGTGTTTCGGACGGGGCAGACACTTATCCAGCCCCAGCCCTAGCACGTGATTATCCGATACTGGGCCGATATGCACAATACAATTGTATACTACGCTTGATACAG
Organism: Zanthoxylum bungeanum; assembly: GCA_019454045.1. Taxonomy (NCBI): domain Eukaryota; kingdom Viridiplantae; phylum Streptophyta; class Magnoliopsida; order Sapindales; family Rutaceae; genus Zanthoxylum; species Zanthoxylum bungeanum. Next base: position 1,697 of record SKCR01036264.1, read on the forward strand.
ATCTAGATATTCTTTGATGGATATGTCCGGAGAATTAGGTAGACTTGGTGCTTTGCTAGGAGTCGACCTTGTCTCGTAAATCGGTAGAACGTAGTACTTGGTACGTACGTGATTCGGATACTCCGACGACCGTATTTACTGCCAGATTATCCGGGGATCTCATGGGTCGCTTCCCGATAATCCACCGATGACGCACAACTTGCACTCTTGAATAATCTGGGATTATAAAGAAGAGAGAGAGAAAATTAATCTAGGATTAATAACGGAGATATTTTATCCGGGATAAAATGTCGTCTAAAGAGAGAGAACGATTAATTCGGAATTAATCGATGTATTAATATATTCGATATATTAGACGAAATTAGATTTCGACGCGGAATTAAAATTAGATTTTAATTCGGGCAAACGAGTTAATTTAGAATTATTCGTTAGCGACGTAAATAATAATTTCGGTAGCCGCAATTATTCGATTGAATTAACGTCGCGACGTAAGCTCGGTATTTCGGAAAATATCGAACCCGAACGCGTGAGTGCACGTGGGCCCACTTTCATTTGGAAACGTGTGGGGCCCACATGACACATGTCATTCTAATGCATTGCATGTAGATAGTGTACAATACACTCAATGTTATTGCATGTAGATAGTGTACAATGCACTCAATGTTATTGCATGGAAATTGAGTGTTTGACACTCTAAGCCATTGCATGTTTTGTGTCATAATTTTATTATTTATTTAATAAATATTATGGCATAAATATAAATTGATTTTTGGTAAATCATTTTAATATAACACAAAACTTCTTCTCTCTCAAATGCTCTCTTCTAACTCACGCCCAAATGAACTTTTGCTCACTGGTTTTGAACCAGTTTGGGCGTGAATAAGGGAAGCAAGAGTGGTTTCTCATGGTGAGAAATCAAGTGCTAGCACACTTACAAGTCTTGCGAAGGTGGTAGGGAGGTTCGACCATGAGGCGGGACTCATCCGATGGAGTTTGGAGCTTCGTTTTGAGACCCGAAATTCTGTTTTGCAGGGACAGTGGACTGCAGCAGTTTGCATGAAGGACAGTGCGTTTTTGGGCATGATTCATCTTCAAATCGACATAACCGATCAATGTGAGTATTCCGCTACCTCCATTGATGTATTCATGCATTATTTCATGTCTTGATTTGATCTTGGGACCTTAGAAATTACCAACAGATATAGTGGGCCCTCGACCCTGGATGCATCCCGGAACTGCAACCGACAACGGGGCACCTCGACCCTAGGCACCTCGACCCAACACCGCTGACAATAGGGACCTCGCCCTCGAACTGATGATGTAGTGGGCACCTCGACCCTGGGCACCTCGACCCGGAACTACAACCGACAACGGGGGCACCTCAACCCTGGCACCTCGACCCAACACCGCTGACAATAGGGACCTGGCCTTCGAACTGATGATGTAGTGGGCACCTCGACCCTGGGCACCTCGACTCGGAACTACAACCGACAACGGGGGCACCTCGACCCAACACCGCTGACAATAGAGACCTCACCCTCGAACTGATTATGTAGTGGGCATCTCGACCATGGGCACCTCGACCTAGAACTACAACCGACAACGGGGGCACCTTGACCCAACACCGCTGACAATAGGGACCTCACCCTCGAACTGATGATGTAGTGGGCACCTCGACCCTGGGCACCTAGACCCGGAACTACAACCGACAAAAGGGGCACCTCGACCCTGGGCACCTCGACCCAACACCGCTGACAATAGGGACCTCGCCCTCGAACTGATGATGTAGTGGGCACCTAGACCCGTAACTACAACCAACAACGGGGGCACCTCGACCCAACACCGCTGACAATAGGGACCTTACCCTCGAACTGATGATGTAGTGGGTCCTCGACCCTGGGATGTATCCCGGAACTACAACCGACAACGGGGGCACCTCGACACTGGGACGCATCCCAATACCGCTGATAATAGGACCTCGCCTTCAAAATGATGATGTAGTGGGTCCTCGACCCTGGGACGCATCCCCAAAACTGCTGATGATGATGTGTCTCCATACCCGGAGTGCCATACCCGGCGAAACTGATCTGTTGTCTCCATACCCGGAGTGTCATACCCGGCAAAAATGAAACTGATGTCTCCATACCCGGAGTGCCATACCCAGCAAAACTGATATTGATGATGATGTGGGCCTCGCCCCCAGAGTGCCATACCCGGCCGAACTGATGCTGATGCTAATCTTCCATTCTCAGAGTGTCATACCCGACTTGTTCATTCCTGAACCTTGCTCCATTCTCGGAGTGCCATTCCCAGCAAGACTGATTCTGATAAAGGTGTAGGCTTTGCCCCTAGAGTGCCATACCCGGTAAAACTGATTTTGATAATGATGTGGGCCTCGCCCCCAGAGTGCCATACCCGGAAAGATTGATACTAAACTAATGTGGGTCTCGCCCCTAGAGTGCCATACTCGGCAACACTGATACCGATAATGATGTGGGCCTCGCCCCCAGAGTGCCATACCCGGCTTGTTCATTCTCGAACCATGCTCCATTCTCGGAGTGTCATTCCTGGCTTGTTCATTCTCGAACCATGCTCCATTCTTGGAGTGCCATTTTCGGCATCTGATGTGATAGTGGTGGGCCTCGACCCTGGGACTCATCCCCAAAACTGACGCTGACGCGGGCCTCGACCCTGGGATTCATTCCTGGATTCATTCCAAAATTATGACGACGTGGGCATCGGCCCTAGGATTCATTCCCTGGATTCATTCCAAATTCTGACGACGTGGGACTCGACCCTGGGATTCATTCCCTATGTTGTTGATAATGTGGGCCTCGACATGAGTTGATACTGATGTGGGCCTCGCCCCAAACTGATATTGATGTGGGCCTCGCCCCCAGACTAACACTGATGTGGGTCTCGCCTTCAGTCTGATGTGGGCCTCGCCCCAAACTGATACCGATATGGGCCTCGCCCCTAGACTGATACTGATGTGGGCCTCGCCCCGGACTGATGCTGATGTGGGCCTCGGCCCTGGGATTCATTCCCTATATTCATTCCAAATTCTGATGACGTAGGCCTCGGCCTTGGGATTCATTCCAAATTCTGACGACGTGGGCCTTGGCCCTGGGATTCATTCCAAATTCTGACGAAGTGGGCCTCGGCCTTGGGATTCATTCCCTGGATTCATTCCAAATTCTGACGACGTGGGCCTCGGCCTTGGGATTCATTCCAAATTCTGACGACGTGGGCCTCGGCCTTGGGATTCATTCCATATTCTGACGATGTGGGCCTCGGCCTTTGGATTCATTCTAAATTCTGACGACGTGGGCCTCGGACCTGGGACTCATCCCCAAAATTGAAACTGATATGGGCCTCAACCCTGGGACTCATCCCCAAAACTGAAAATGATATGAGCCTCAACCCTTGGACTTATCCCCAAAACTACTACTGATATGGGCCTCAATCCTGGGACTCATCCCCAGAATTGATACTTATGTGGGCCTCGCCCACAAACTGATACTTATGTGGGCCTCGACCCCGGACTGATGCTGATGTGGGCCTCGCCCCCAGACTGACATTGATATGGGCCTCGCCCCAAACTGATACTAATGTGGGCCTCGCCCCAAACTGATACTGACGTGGGCCTCGCCCTCAGAGTGATACTGACGTGGGCCTCGCCCCCAAACTGATAGTGATGTGGGCCTCGACCCTGGGACTCATCCCCAAAACTGATAGTGTGGGCCTCGGCCCTGGGATTCATTCCCAAAACTGTTGATAATGTGTTGTTGTTTCTGGTTGGGTTGCATTTGCCGCTTTCTTCTTTTCTTCAAAACCTGCGAATAAAACAAAAAATACGTGTATGTGACGTGTATGCATGTATGCATGAATATGTTTCCTATTCCGATGGGTTAGGTCTTCTTTGTGCTCTCCGGTGCTTCTTGCCTGCAAAAGTCTTTGGTCGCCCCCAGGGTCTACTTGCAATTTCCTTCTGCCAGTTCTCTTCTGGTAACTGGTTGGTTCTCTTTTGTCTCATGGCTCAAGATCTCGTTGTATCCCTTATTTGCGGGGTAGCAGACTGGTCGCCCCTAGTCCTGGTTTAGCTTTCTATTCTCCGCTATTTGCACTTTGTCAAGATGAACCGTATGGTGGGGCCTCCATATCATCATACTATGCTACGAAATAGTCCCAATAGTTATACATATCATCGTCCTCAAAGAATGCTCAGTAATGAAACCAGAGAACCTTCAAAATGTTCAATGCAACTCAAATCCAATTCTTTGAATAAGTGATCTAAGCAAGACTCAAAGTGTGTGTGTGCAAAGGTTCATTCGCAGATTCCTCCCCAGGTAAGTTCAACTCAATGATTTCGTCAAAAAATTGGGATCGATGGGTCAAACCAACCTAGATGTCTCAATTATGCCTGCAGTTTCTTTTTTGTGCTCAATGTGGTATGTTTTTTTTTCTTTTTTGTCTCTCTCTTTCTTCTTTTTTCTCTTTTTTATTTTTTTTGAAGGCCCCCCAATGGTCTTTCTATCCTTGCCATAAAGTTCTCTATTTCTCGACTTCATTTTCCTGATATCCATGTTTGCTAAACTCTTCTTTGACAAGTCTTTTTTTCTAACCCAACGTATATCTATGATGGCTTTTAAGACACGGGGGTTAACATGATGCATGTATGCATGCGATGCATGTAATATATAAGCTCATAAGCATTTTACACTAGTTGGCCCATCAGCATTTTAGAAACTTTTGGCCCGATTTCCATAAAGCACAAACTCGTCCCAGTTTAAATGGCCCAACAAGCTCATACCTCATGACAACAAGTCCAATTGAATCCAAATGACAATGGTCCAAAACATAAAGGAATAGTCTCTACTGATCCTACAACTATAGTTCATATGCGGGTTTACAGGGGTATAGACAAAAACTCCCGTTGACGAAGGATTGCCCACAACTAGGTCTCCCCACTCAAGGGTCCGAGCGACCAAGTGAGCGCACCTTTTTTATACCTTAAGGTACGTGCCAACGAGTTATGGTGTGTGACTGACTGTCAAATGGATTTTTCGTTGTAGATTCCCCAGAGGGAGGGTGGAGCAAGGCTCTCTTATGTACCCAAGCCCCTTAGGCTCTTATCGCTTTGTGTCAGGAATAAACAACGAGTCATCCAAATTAGTCCATCACAATAGGCTACAGGTAGATGATTATCTAGGTGCCTTCACAGTTTTTCCTTATAGAAAGGTAGTGAGCGAAGGAAGACACCAAACCATCACTTAGCCTTAAGAATGCCTTTGATTAAACCCCTTTCAACCCACGATAGACACGGTTAACTAAAGCACAAATCACAATCACTACAAGACATTATTTCGGGGCCAATTCTCTTATCCCCAGTGGAGTCGCCAGACTGTAGGACACAGAACTTGACGACGTTGTTCTAGGCTCGTAGCCTAGTTGGGAGTACGAAATAACATGGAGTCGCCACCCGGTGTGAACCGGGATAAAGATTTAAGGCTGCATTCACCCCTCGCAAGGGAAGACCTCAAATCGTTGGGTTTGGAATGGTCCTTACTTATGTCACTTGTGATGATATGATTTGTGCAATAAACTAACCGAATCTATTCAACATTTATGCTCAAGGGTAATCTACGCCTAAGTGCCCATGCATAATAATAACAATGAGAACCTATATCTAAGTTCGCATACTTCAAAGTAAGTTGTCATAACGACAATCACGCAATAACATACAATCATCACACAAGCATGCTCAATTATCTAATGCGGAAAATAAATAAGAATCTAAGCATAAATATAAATTAAATCCCTAATGTGAAAACAACCTAATCATGCATAAAGAAATAACTTTCTATCGACTAAATCATGCTTAAGATAAATAACATGCTAACAACCTAATCATGCTTTAATAAAAAATAAATAACCTACGAACTACAACATGCTCAAACACAAGTTTGGATGAGACGAAATACGTGTCTCTTAAGTGGTACGTGGCATTGTATCCCAAGTACAAACTGCACTACTGTCCATTCGGATTCGGCTATGGAATTTACGTCTGGGTTTCCATCCTATATACCACAAAAGGGAACACATATTCCGCTCATCCAACAATCACATCATGCTTCAAATGACTCTCATGCGATAATATTCTTTAAAATAAATAGAATAAACAAAAGATAATAAATAAAAGGGTGCCCTCAGGTCTAATCTCTTTTGTCGTCTCAAGAAAGGGCGTTACACGTCCGTTGGAAGGGTGAATGATCCGCAACTCTTTTGGTTCACTAACCCAACGTTTTTCCTCGCTGTTTTGCTGTTCGGGCTGTTGTTTTTACTCAGTTTCCTTGTTGTTTTACTGCTATTTTTCAGGCCACTTTTTGGTTGTTTTAGGGACTGTTTTGGTGGTTTTTGGAGGGCTAAATGGCTGCTGTTTTTGGTGATTTTTCAGGGGGGTTTTGTACTGTGTTTTAGTGCAGTTTTGGGGTGATTTCTGGGCTATTTTAAGGGTATTAGCTGATGTTTTGGTGGTAGGAAAAGGTGCCGTTTTGGGGGGTGTTTTCGGTGATCAATAGGGCTGTGTGTGTCTTTTATTGCTGTCAGTTATGAGAGTAATTTGTGGCTTGGACCGTGTCAGTGAGCTTGGCATTTTTTGTGAGGTGGCGTTGTTGCTTGATTGGTTAGGGGGCTAGGCGTGAAGGCTAAGGACTGTGAAAGTGGATGAGTACTGTGAGTGCTGAAGGGTGATGTCTGTGTATTTGGCGAGAGGCATGTTTTATGGGCAGTCAATTGATGAAGGTTAAACGTGACTATGGCTCACGTGAAGAGGCAATGATATGCGGCGCTGATGGTGCGTGGCTTGTGGTTGAAGGAGTGGGGGCGTGATTTGTCGAGTTGGGCAGGTGCGTGAGTGAATTTGGAGGCGTGGAGGCTGTGCAGAGGGTTAGGCGTGGACGTGATTTGTTGAGTGAGAGTTAGTGCGGTGTTGATAAGGGCTTGGATGATGCGGCAATAGGAGGGTTTATTTCTTTGTGTTTTTTTGTGAGAGTCAGCCAGGGTTTGAAAGGTTGGGTTAAAGGTTCTTTTTATAGGCCAAGGAGGAGGTTTACCTTGTTGGAGAAGGAATAGGATTTGTGTGTTTAAGGGGGATATCTTTTAATTTAGTATGTGATAAGGAAATCATTTGATTAGGGGAATTGATTTGATTTGTTCTTTTTAATTAAGGATATGATTTTTTTAAATTGGTAGGTGATTTAATTAATTTAGAAATGTGATTTATTTAGTTTAGGAATGTGATTTAATTTAATTTAATTTAAGTTTAATTTAATTTGTTTTAATTTAATTTGTGACATGTATTTTAAATGTTTTAATTATTTTGGATTGGGCTTGGTGTGTTTAAAAACAGAGGTCCAACAAGCGAACCCGAAGCGAAACAAGCGAGTTAAATCTAACAAAATGCTAATTTCCAACTTTACCCTTCCAACGTCTGTTTCCCCCGACTTTCACAACTAAAGAGGTAGTGTCTCCATACTAGACTCATCATCGGGCTTATACGCAAAAATACAGTGCCTACACCCCTCTAATTATTTTTACCTTAAGTACCATTGATTCTCTAATGAACGATTTATTCATAAATATTATGAATTTTAATCTTTCTATTCGTAATAGAAAGACTTGACCGCTCAAATCGTTCAAGCACCGAATCAACCATTAAGAAAGATACTCCTCTACTTCCCGCAAGAATGAGTGAACTCCATGTCTATGTAAAACATTCCCAACTACACAACAGACCATGCCCCCAAAGTACGTAGCTATTGGTCGGGACTGCTACACCAACCTCACCGTTGTAAATCAAAGGACATAGCCTGCCATGCACGAGTTCGTAGTACACTCAGGATTAAGATCAATCTATATATGACCATCTAGTAGATCGAAATGACTTTCTTAGTTTAACGGATATTACAAGAATGTCATTTCCATCTGGGTCCAATCCTATATGAACGTATCATACAAGGTGCCTCCATTCTCATGTCTCTACATGGACGATCCGGATCAGGATTACCATACAAACATAGAATGGACCGCACCTATAGATAAACCCCAAACAAAGTACCCGCTTTGTTTGCTCTCTATGGACTATTTAATATTACTGACTTCAGACTTAAATCCTCTTGTGTATGACACTCATACACTATGTCTGAAGGCACATAAGTAATCTAGGGTATTTAAGATGATATATAATATGCGAAAATTAAACAAACAATTTGATAAATGAATAATGCATCGTTTTATTTCAAAACATATATAACCGTTTAGATCACATGTAGCTCTAGGGCATACATTCCAACAGTTCCAAAATGTAGGTCCCAACAGCCAAAACGGCGACTCTAGTCCCATTTCCAACTCGGATGTCTATCTCTCCTGAAGCCAGACTCCTGCTAATCTGTAGATCATGTACATCAGTACATATATGAGTACCACAACCAGAATCAAAAATCCAATTTTTAAAACTAGAAGTAGATATGTTTATTTCAATAACAAACATACCTGAAGTCGGTGCCTTGCCCGCTTTGATTTCCTTTATGTATGACTTGTACTCACGGCAGTCACGCTTCTAGTGACCCTGTTTGCCACATTGTAGGCAGTCATCTTGGGATTTTTCCTTTGCCTTCCCATAAGACTTTGATGATTTGGCCTTGCCATTTTCTCTTTTTCTTCTTCTTTACGCCTCCAGTAGCGTTTGGCCAAGCCTTGGCAGACTGAGATGTCGAAGCAAAGTGCGCCTCGCGCTTTTTGCCCATCAAAAGCTCTTTTTCTGCTTCACGTAGCATTGCCACCAACACTCTAAAAGTATGGTCTTGGTTCATTATATTGTAGTTCATGATGAACCCGCTCCAGCTTTCAGGAAGAGACTGGAAGATCAAATCTATAGAAGTCTCAGCCTCAAAGGTTATGCCTAGCTGACCCAGCTTTTCGATGTCAACAATCATCTGCGACACATGGTGCTCGACAGATGTACCCTCTGAAATTTGAGAGCGAAAGAGCTTCTTCTACAATTCATACCTTTGTGATCTTAGGTTAGATCGATGAAGGTCCTTCAAGTTTGCCATCATAGTATATGGATCCAATCCCTTGTTCTGGCGACGAAATTGAGGGGTCATTGCAGCGAGCATGACAGATTGAGCAGTTGAATTGTCATCGCTGTGAGTCTTCCAAAGCTGAAGCTCAAGCGGCTGGTCAATTCCGGGCTTAGGCCCGAGAGGTCTCTCTATCGTATAGAGCATCTTCTCGGCCCCCAGGACAATCGTGAGGTTCATATCCCAATCAGGAAAGTTCGCACCATTAAAGACATTTTCGCCCATGATAATGTCTCTAACATTGATCTTTCATGCCATCTTAATAACAATAGTCTAACTATTCAATTAATGATTTTTGGGTACAGTCCAACTGTTACAATAAAAAAAATTAAATATTAGTAAAACTAATAAATATATAAGATGACGAAATAATTTGAAAGCGCATATTGGCAAGTATTTGAACGAAATTGCAAATTCAATACTAGCCTCCCATTATTTTTCGGCGAGCCTCTAACCCTCTGTTGAGTACTCGGGAAACCTAGTTTCCTAGTGGGCTAGGATTCCGTTAAATAACACACAACCTTGACTTTGGCCAAGAAGTTGTATGATATTTAACTAGGTAGATCTCTAAGATCAATTGGATCTCATCCAATTTCTAGATCCGGTAGGTGGACCTCCAAACATATTTTCCTAACATTTTCCTCTTAATCAACTAAGCCTTGGCTTTGGCTCAACAAGCTTAATGATTCCAGTTAAGCGAGACCCATTGAAAGTGGGAAAGCTTCATAATCCATGTCGATGAACAAGAAGTGACCTTGACTTTGGCTAACAAATCACAACTTGCCCAAGACATGTGATATGTAACAAAGCTTTCGTGGTTCAAAGACATCGCGATGGACATTGATCTTGACTTTGGCCAACAAACCAATGCCAATCTTGGATCTTGAGAGAGAACCACTCAATGGAAGGAATTCGCTTAATATTTATTTGAGGATTTTTCGCATAAATTGGCAACCAATTTATTATCTTTGATTAGGTCTCATAATTCACCCTTAAGCATGCATTCTAAAAGCATAATATGGCGCGAAAAAAATAATAACGATATGCGAATGGATATTTAACATATTGTTCCTAGAACAAATCTCTCCATTTCCTCTCCCCGGCTAGCACTATTCTAACTTCTACCCAATTACATAATACAATAAAGAAACCTCATTTACATTGAGGGGAATTGGTGAGAAGAGAAGTACAAAGAGTCAAGAGATAAAGGCTGGACACGCAGGTCCAATTTAATAAATTCTAAATTTATTACAACAAATTCCAAAATTGCCCTCACCCATCTAATATCCATCTATATACATTATTCATACAATACATACATGTATTCACACAAAGCATGTTATTCAATCAATCTAATCCAATTAATTAATCTTTGAATTAAGTGATCATCCAATGTTCAAATAACGATTTGATTTGCGCGAGACCAACTCGTTTAAGAATAAGTTCTCAAAGTGAGTATCCTTGAATTATATCGAACTACAATTTTAAATCCAATTTAATTTGTATTCAATACTAATTCTTATTTAATTCCAAATTTAATAATTACACTTTATTAATGTGCCTTTACGACTTAGATTCTAAATCTAATCTTAATGGGTCTCAAAGGCCCAATTAACATCCAATGTTAATTTAATTAAAGTCCAATTGGCTTTTAATTAATTTCTTAAGGCATGGACTTTGGCAACCAAAGCCCAATAAGGAATCACCATTTGCCATAAAATTAATTTTGGCCTATTAGGCCCAATTAAATTTAAAAGGCCCATTTATTATATTTGAACTTTATGGAATGATTTTAGGCCCAATTTGGATCCAATCCAATTGTCCAAAACCAACTTGGCCCAACCAAGTCCATAAGGCCCAAATATAAGAACATTAGCCCACTTCAAAATTAAAGACTAATTTATTAAATTACAATATTCCAAATATCATAATTTTTAATTAAAGTGTATAGCCATAATTAATTAATCAAATTAATATTTCCAAAACACCAATTTACTTAATTAATCATACTTTATTATGTTCAATTCATATCCAACACAATTGAAACAAAATCAACTCATAACATGCTCATCAAGCTCACGGTTTTCATGCATAAAATTAACCAATTTTGATTTCAATCCAATTAAATCACAAATCAATATATCTCATGCATTTAAACACATCCAATGGTCTAAAATTCAAAAAACACCATGAGATCCTAAGGTCCATAAGTTTCGGCCATGGCATACAAATTGGGGAAAATTAATCTAATCAATTTTTATCACAATTAATCATGCATAACTCTAAGTTATCATAATCTAAACATAACCAAACATTCAATTTGAAGATATCATGGTTAAATCACAAAATCCCCAAAATAAAGTTTATGAACCCTAAATATTTCATGCTTAAAATTGGCTCTGATACCATTGTTGGGTTCTCCTAGAACATGACAAGGATCTATTAAACATAAATTGTGTGAATACTAAAAGTAAGATTGCGGAAATAATACTTACATTGGTCGACAATATGGATGTAGAGAATATAAAAATTTTGCTCCTTTGAAAAGTGCTCCAAGTTCTCCTTTGTATGAAAGGTTTAGCTCCAAGCTCTGAACTTTGATTTCAAACTCAATGGGAAAGGTTTCCCTAACACATTTGTAGACTCCTTTATGTGCTAGCACTTAAGAAATTTTGTAGCAAAACTTCCAAGGGGAGAGGGAGACGTCACGGCAATATGAGAGGAGAGGAGAGAGTTTTAGATTTTTGGTATTTTGATTTCTAAAATCCAATACAACTTATGAAAGTCAAACCCTTAAAGTTGGTATTAGGTTTACCAAAAGCTAAAGCAAAGTTTTGGAGGGAAAAATGCATTCAATGCCTCCAACCACTTCCATCACCAAATTGACACTTGATGGACAAGTAATGTAAGTTGATGGGACCCACTTTAATTCAAAATTCAAGTGGCTTGCTCAACACACTTCGGGCTCGGGTTCCCTTAATCCGATTAAACGAACTTTCTATCGCGACGTAGTTAAATCCAATTTAATTAAATAATTGTGCCTCGCAAAATTATTACGAAAGTCGCTCGTTCTCTCTTCTTATCGAATTTTATACCAGATAAATTGTTGCCGTAATTAATCCTAGATTAATTTTCTCTCTCTCATAATTAATCCCAGATTAATTTTGTTCGAGTCAAACGTCATCGGTGAATCTTCGGGAAGTGACCCATAAGATCCCTGGATATGTTGGAAGTAAATCCGATCATCGGACTATCCGAACACGTTCGTACCTCGTACCATGTTATTACCGATTTACAAGACATAGTTGGCTTCTAGCAAAGCATCGTGCCTACCCAATTCTCCAGAAATATTCTTTAAGGAATATATAATCTATAACAAGCGTAGTATACCAAGTATTGCGTATTGTGATCTAGTATCGGATGTCACATACTAGGTCTGGGCTGGAATTATGTCTTCCATGTACGAAGCATATATCGGATCACTAGCAACTAGTCTCTTTAATCGGATAATCATGACCTTGTCATATTATCCCGATAGTTGCAACATAATAGAGTACCGGTTCTGTATCCCTGCGTGATCATCATCTCCATATGACTGAAGTGATACTTCCATCTTGACATCACAGCCAATATACACTACGATTCTCAATAAACCCAGAGAGGCGTACACAGAACCTGTTAAAGTCTCGGACGATAAAAACAAAGCGTATTGATTGTCGCAAGTATTAGCGATGCAAGTCTCAGGTTAAGACCAAATACACATACCCTGATGCGGATTCCTATAGACACATAGTCATACTACCAATGGGATTTCGCGGGGTCTATCCAAAGCAAAGCTGTTTCCGTACCATCGGTAAAAAGAACCTCCTATTACACTTGCATGAGTATCCAATACCCAAATATATGAGAACTATGCCGTTACGCTTTCATAACTCGCACAAGTGTAATACTAGCCTTTACGCATTATCGATGTCTAGTCTCGATAATACTACGACTTGGGATATTTAATGATTAAACTTTTAGTGGATTGATATTGTCTCATATTTTATAATCTGGAACTAATCATAAGGACTTTTATCATTTATATATTTAAGTAATCTAATTACAAAATGATTAAAATAGCAATTTCCTTTCTCACATAGTTAATTTGTACAAAAATCACAATGTCTTTTACAAATAGTGATGCTATGGGTCACAATTGTCCACACTACTCGACTCGAGGAGATTCCTATTGATGGTGGTGTGTACTTCCAACTATTAGAAATCGCATGTGAGTCATTCAGTATTCGCTTCAACGAATACCCACATGTCTATACAAGTTTCCAAAACTCATGGAACATCGGGTTAAACCATTGGAACTCTAATTATAATATACGACATGTGCTAGTCTTCTAGGTAATAGGAATTCGACTGTATTCCAAAACCAACGAATAGGAATATTTACTTTAAAAATAATTTACACCCAATGTCAAAACTATTCTAAGGTCGATGTCATTCTTACCATATCTATACATCAATCTAATACTCATAATGAAAATACCATTAATGAGGTATGAAATGAAAAATATAGTTACTTTATTAATAAATAATAAGATATACAATTCGGATTGGCACTTCAAGCACCAACTCCATCAAACTCCCACTTACTTAGTTCCAATCAAGATTGTACCGTAGTCCCATCTCCTCCACATGTTTATCGAATAACTTAAGAGGTAAGGCCTTTGTAGGTGGGTCTGATATGTTGTTTTGTCCTTGAACCTTCAAGACCACTATGTCTTTTCGTTTAATTATCTCTCTAATTACGCGGTATTTTCTTTCCACGTGTTTAAACTTGGAATGCGCCCTCAGCTCCTTAGCTTGTGCGATGGCTCTATTATTATCACAGTACAATGGGATCGAATCCGGAATACTAGGAATAATGCCAAGTTCTGTGATAAAATTTCTAATCCAAACAACTTCTTTAGGAGCTTCTGATGCCGCTATAAATTCCCCCTCAGTGATGGAATTAGCTGTTGAGACTTGCTTTGAACAACGCCAACTAATCGCACCACCGTTAACGGTAAATATGTATCCTGATGTGGATTTTCTATCATCTGGATCTCCCTAGAAGTCGGAGTCTGTCTAACCCTTAACTTGTAGCTCATTTTCTCCATATATCAAAACTTATCCCTGGTGCCTTTAAGATATTTTAGGATATATTTCACAGCTGTCCTACGATCATTACCTGGATCATATTGATATCAGCTGGTCACAATGATGCCGAAACTGATGTCAGGTCTAGCACATAGCATAACATATATTATGCTTCCAATACAAGAAGCATATGGCAAGTTAGACATCTTAACTCTCTCTTCCTCAGTTTGAGGTGTCATTTTCTTCGAAAGATGTATGTCGTATCGGAAAAGGTACATTTTCTGCTCTCAGCCATATCTTTCATGAAGAAGTTCTTGCAAATGTGGGCTTTCACACTTTGCATCATCCTTATATCATTTCCTATGATAAGGATGTCATCTACATACAAGACTAGGAAAACTGTCATGGTCCCATTAACTTTCCTATAAACACATGGTTCTTCCTCATTTTTGATAATCTAGATAACCTAATTATCTCATCAAAATGATGATTCCAGCTTCGGGATTCCTGTTTAAGTCCATAAATAGACTTTTGGAGCTTACAAACCAAGTTTGAAGTTTCACTGGATATGAAACCCTCTGGTTCTTCCATATAGATATCATCTTCAAAGAATCCATTTAGGAAAGTGATTTTCACATCCATCTACCATATCTCATAGTCGTGATATGTAGGAATGGCTAAAAGAATCCTAATGGATTTTAGCATGCCTACTGGTGAAAAAGTTTCCTCATAGTCAATCCCAGGATGTTGAGTGTAACCTTTCGCTACCAAGCGGGCCTTAAAGGTTTCCATCTTTCCATCGGGCCCTCGCTTCCTTTTGTAAACCCATTTACAGCCAATAGGTTTAAATCCTTCAGGAAGTTCAACTAAGTCCCAGAATTGACTGGCATGCATTGAATCCATTTCAAATTTCATGGATTCCTGCCATTTTCTCGAATCGATATCCAATATCGTTTCTTTATATGTAGTCGGATCTGTTTCCTCCAAGAGGAGAACATCAAGGCTCACATCAGATGTTAAAAATAATCTTTCTTGAGGCCTTTATATTCTATTCGACTTACGTAGAACCTGTGTTATAGATCCTTCATCTAATTGGATCTCTGGTTCCATCTCAGGTTCTTTAATGTTGGGATCAAACGCATCAAGTTTAATCTCTCTACAATTCCCACTTTCTCTCAAAAATTCCTTTTCAAGAAAAGCTGCAAAGCAAACAACAAATACATTTCGTTGCTCAGAATCATAGAATTGATATCCCATGGAATTATCAGAATATCCAACGAACCTACATTTATACCCTCTGGGTGCTAGTTTATCCCACTGCGTAATTCTAACGTATGCAGGACAATCCCAAATCTTTAAATGCTTAAGACTTGGATTTCTACCGAACCATATCAGATATGGGGTCATAGAAACAGCTTTCGATGGAACCCTATTAAGTATGTAGGTAGCAATAAGTAAAGCGTAACCCCGTAGATAATAAGGAAGATCTATATAGCTCATCATTGTTCGCACCATATCCAATAAAGTACGATTTCTACGCTCAGACACTTCATTGTGTTGAGGTGTTCCTGGTGGGCTATATTGGGCGAGAATTCCATTCTCCCTTAAATAATTTATGAATTCTTCACTCATGTATTCACCGTCTCGATCTGATCTAAGGCATTTGATAAATTTACTGGTTTTTTTTTCTACTTCGTTTCGGAATATTTGAACTTGTCAAATATTTCCGACTTATGTTTCATCAGATAGACATATCCATATCTAGACTTGTCATCTGTGAAAGTCACAAAGTATCTGGAACCATCATGAGCATCATGATTTAATGGACCACACACATCACAGTGTATTAGCTTCAGTAAATCTCTAGCACGGGGTCCAACACCTACAAATGGGGCCTTTATCATATTTCCTTGGATACATGACTCACAAATCGGATAAGGATCTAAGGTAAGATTTTCAATCAAACCATCCTATACCAATTTGGATAGATGTCTAACACCTATATGGCCCAATCTCATATGTCATAATTCAATATTATTTAGTTCAGATTTCCTACTTGTATTTTCCTCTACATTAAAGACATATGTATATGTTTCCAAAACATAGTGACCTTTTGATAAAGAATATCCATATTTCAATAAATTTTCTTTATCATACAAACATAAAGTTTCATCCTTAATGTTTATTTTATATCAAACTTTATCTAATATTGGTAGTGATATTATTTGTCTGATAATTGAGGGAATATAATAACAGTCATGCAAATCTAATATACATCCATTTGGGAGATCTATAATAACAGTTCTTATGGCCCTGACATCCAATGTCTCGCCATTGCCAACTTTAAGCTGGATCTCTCCTTTATTCAGCCTTTTTTTAACCCTTATTTCATGCAGGGAATTACAAATATGAGTAGGACTGCCAGTGTCTAACACCCATCCACTATTTGCATCTACGGCTAATAAGATGTCAATAATTGGAAAAATACAAAGCGTTCCCGAGGGTCATACTTTTTTTTTAGCTCTGGACAGTCATTCTTCCAGTGTCCAGACTTCTTGCATTATATACATTGATCACGAGCTACTTTCGGTTTTACACCTTTGCGCTTCTTGGAGTTTTTCATTGATATCTTATTCTTCCCCATCTTTATTTCTTTGACTTCCCAGAAGTCTTTGAAGAGCTAGTTTCACTATGGAGATACAATGTGGGGTTGCCTTTCTTCAAATCTTGCTCCGCCGTGCGTAGCATATTATGAAGTTCTTTGTATGTGGCTTGCATCAAATGCATATTGAAATTTAATACAATGTCAGCATAAGAACCAGGCAAAGAAGACAGAATCAAATTACGGCCCAACCGTTCATCAAACACAATGCCCTATCGTTCAAGATATCAAATATGGTCTATCATGTTCAAAACATGACTGTGGACAGCTCCTCCCTCCTTGAGTTAAGCATGGAACAATTCCTTAGACCTTCGATAAAGTTACATCTCTTGATTTGCCTCGAACAACTCATTGAGTGTTCGCATGATGCTCCAAGCATCTGATACTTCAATGTACTGTCTCAGCAAATCTGGAACCATCGATCCCAAGATGTAGGATTTCACCTTCAGGTTATCATCCTTCCATCTATCAAAAGTTTCTCGCTCTTCTGGAGTGGAGTCAGGATCGATATCAACAGGTAGCGGATTGATCGTGACATAAGTCAACTTTTCATACTCCAAGACAAGGCGCATGTTCATTTCCCATTCGAAATAGTTATCGGCTCCTTTTAGCTTATAGGAATCCAAAAGTTTCATCAATGGATTAGTGGCACCCATCTACAAGATAAGTTTTTCAAGTAGTAGCAGAACAATTTTCATTTCAAAATAATAGCACTAATTGATTATAGAATTTTAAATCTATTAGTGTCATCCCACTACTTTACGTAATTTTTTAATCTCCCTTGACAGAAAAATAGATCCCATGATATTTACTCCAGCCTCACACTAATGACGATATTGGCCTTTATAAACTCATTAGGTAGACCTCCAAGGTCAATCACTTCATGTGACTCCTAGTTTGGTCCTGAACCGTTTCTTATCCTCACATTAATGACGATATTGGATTGAGACATGTTCTAGGTGTATACTTATCAATATGCACTAATGAGCTTCATATGTACACCCTCACACTAATGACGATATTGGGTGACTATGTTAACTCATCATGCTACATCTAATGTTTTACCGGAGCGACCTAAGTTCTGAGCACTTATACCCTCACACTAATGACGATATTGGATATAAGTAGTAAGAACTCATTCATCTATGTATTGATAAGACGGACCATCCAATAACGCTCCAACATTATTAATACTATTACTTAATTAAAGTAATCACCTAATCACGGGAGATTTATGACAACCAAGTCATTAACTTAATTAGGTCAAAGTTTTAATTTAAAACATGCAATACATATCCAATATGTCTTATGCATAATTGAATTAAAATTAATATGGCATGGATTCAAAAATATTTGTTATGTGGTTAAGTTTTTGCTACTGATACCATTATATCGGGGCAGTTTTAGAACCCCTAAAGTCGAATCGGTGTCTCGTGCAGTGGAAGTGGGTTTAACCCGTGTATATCTAGCATGGTGTATTTTAAAAATTAATAAAATACAATATTTTATTTTTCAAGTGTTTGAGGGAAAAACATAAATAATTCTGGATTCGGAAAAACAAAAATAAACATATATAAAAACAAAAACCTTAAAACACTTTATTTTTCAATGCCCAACATGAACATCTTTGACCTAATACATAAGCATGTTGTGTTTATACTTCTAAAGTATCCTAACACAATTGATTAGCCTTATTTCAAAATTAAGCTATGTGATCATGGATCTAATACACAAATAAACATAGCTTTGGAGAAGATCAAACATTACCTAGTAAGCTTGATGCAAAATCCAATCTACTTCTCCTTTGTTGAAATTGTTGGAGAACCTCCAATGTGTGCAAGCTTGACTTCAAGATCCAATCTTGTTTCCAATGCTTCCAAGCTTCACTTCAAGATCCAATCTTGATTTCTCCTAGATGAAATATTGTAGAGACCTCACAAGCTTCTCTAAACACTTCTCTAACTTAGGCTAATCTCTCAAGAATAACTTGTGTATAGCTTACTCAAGCTTTTGTTTATGCTTATACTTATTCTTTTTTTGTAATTAAAACCTTCCTAAAGCTTGCTATTTATACCAAAACTTAAGCAATTTTTAATTAATAAAAGTTATAATCAACTTTTAAGTGAGCTTAATTTAATTTGTCCAAATATGTATAATTAGGTGTGACTAATCTCCATTGTCTCCCACTTTAATTTAATTCAATTAAATCAAGCCAAGGATTACGAAATGGATTAGTTAAATGTTTTCTACTTTGATTTAATTCAATTAAATCAAGCCAAAACCGCCTATTATTACATAATTATAATTACCATAATATCCTCAAATGGTAGAGATAATTATGATTTTACAATTAATCCCTTGTTTAATTATTGAATTAATCCAATTAATCAGTGTTATCCAATAACACTTGATTATCTTAGTTGATAATTATAATATCGAATATTATCTTTTATCAAAATTAATCGGCTACCCAAGTGCTCAACGAGTACACTTTATATTGGGACACCTCCGAATTCATCATATAAGCCTAGCTAATATGTACGTAATTCGGCCACCTCTGAATTCGCGAAGAACATGAATGACCTTTCTGAACTATACAAGTCGAGGCCATCACATATGTTTAACAATCCCTCCATCGTAGGCTATCTGCATTGTGCTTAGGAAATATAGAATATTCTATCAAGTTTCTGAGGCGCACATCTCATATCGACATATCCAAAATTCTTCATAACTGATGCGATCCACCCTAGGTGATCGACTTTGGCCAAAGATTTAAGAATCGTGACTTTACTAATATGGATACCTAAGCCCCTTATGGTACACATACGGGCCGATAAATCCTATCTTGCTTCGCACTTGATTATTGAGTGCATCGGTCCACACCCAATGAACATCTAGAGGCCTGACCATGAAAGGTTTCTGACATACATGGCATCAAAGTGTGGAAGATCTCACACAAAATCAATGCTATCCTATAGTCAAAGGATTACATATGCTACTCGACTCGAGTAGATTCCTATTGACGGTGGTGTGTACTTCCAACTATTAGGAATCTAATATGAGTCATTCAGTATTCGCTTCAACGAATACCCACATGTCTATACGAGTTTTCAAAACTCCTGGTACATCGGGTTAAACCATTGGAACTCTAATTCCAATATACGACATGTGCTAGTCTTCTAGGTTATATGAATTCAACCGTATTCCAAAACCAACGACTATGAATATTTACTTTAAGAATAGTTTACACCCAGTGTCAAAACTATTCTAAGGTCGATGTCATTCTTATCATATCTATACATCAATCTAATACGCATAATGACAATACCATTAATGAGGTATGAAATGAAAAATATAGTTATTTTATTAATAAATAATAAAATATACAATTCAGATTGGCACTCCAAGCACCAACTCCATCACTCGAACCATTCAAGGTGTTCAATATGTGTTCATTTATAAACATGTAACTAACTCATGACAACTCATTATTTAAGTTACGAAGTAAATAAAACTATCCAAGGTAATTTATAATTCATTAAGCTACATACATCTAATGTATCACTTTAATAATCTTATGCTCCAATGATAATCATTAGTTAAATGAGATTTAATCACATTTCCAAATACAATGTTCATTAAATGGATAAGGATATGTGGTGTGATCTCGTATCAGACCATCATTTACCATACAGAATAAATATATAATGCTTAAGTGATAAAATCTCATAAAGCACTGTTCTAAATTATTCAGTTAACCGAATATTTTTCTTAATGTTTATCTCTTCATCAATGACACTACTAGTCATTTTAAAATATGAAATAATTATTTATAAAGAACAAGTAACTATCCAATGGTCGCAAGTTCTGATATCAAATATCAAAATAATTATTAAATAATATTTTAAATAACTACAATAGAGATCTGGTATCTAATATCTATAGTTTTCGTGTTGTGAAAATCGATATTCTCTACACACAACTATACACATCTCCTTTCTTTAGCTTTAATTTGCCTTCAACTATTCACAACTATTGCAAATAATTGATTAGCAAACTTTGTGAGACATATTACCTCTAAAGGTCACTAAATCCAAGAAATGTCATTATCAGATAAAAAATACCGAATGGGATTTTCTTAATGCCAATAAAGAATCTCGAGACATGAATTGTTGGGGTCAAATCAGGGAGGCGCAGCGGAAGAAGCGTTGTTCGGGCAAAACGTAGTTTAAAATTTTAAAACTTAGGAATAAATTATTCAATATCAAATATTAATAATTCATTTATATTTCACCTAAACATATTTATTTCATATCATATAACGACATAAATAATATAGAAATACCGCGAAACTTTTACGAAAATGTTTTTCTGTAAAATAGCATAAAATGCATTTTCGGCCGAGCCGACCGACCAATGCTCATGGGGACTGCCCAGGTCAGCCCCAAAAATAATATGGACAGTTCGTGGGCTGCCCGAACAGTCCCCAGTTCACTGTTTGGGCAGCTGTTACCCGATAACGCCGTTTTTCACCGTCGCATATTTTCACTCCGAAATAATTTCCGATAAATATTTTCCTTGGGAATTAAAATAAACCAATTTATTCTAATTACTCAATAAATAAAAACTGAATTTTTATCTGAAAAATCAGATTTATCATTAATTGCTATGAGACCCATACACTTAGCAAATTAATCATTTTGTTCCTTAAATTGTCAAATACATATTTAATTGATTCCAAATCAATCCCAAAATAATTTATACAATTTGCAACATAAACCAAAAACTTTTTCAGAATTCCGAAACTGCCCAGATTTTTCCAAAATTACAAAAATAGCCCAGATTTTGTATTAATTGTAATTTGGCCCAATTTGTTCAAAACACATCAAGATCAAATCCAATCAATCCCAAATTTGACATACATCAAATATATATGAAATTATATCATATATATGAAAAGCCCTAAAATGTGAATGGGTTAAGAACCATAATTTCACAAATTACTCAAATTGGACAATTTACGTTAAATTGACAAAATTCAACACTTTAATCATCCAATTACCACACCAATCAAGTCTCACCATCATGAAATTAAAAAGAAAAATTCTAGGTTAATTATGAATGGCTAATTAACTCTAGAATGGCAACTTTAATTTTCTAATTATTTTATTAAGCTTAATTACAATAATAAGCAAATAAATTAATCATACATGCATAACACCCTCGAACAAGCTTCCAACAAATTTCATTACAAACTTAAGAGTAGAGAGATCAATCTTAGCAACACAATTGAAGATAAGATTAATAGAAACAATTTCTATCTTGAAGAAAAATGAGAAATACTTACAAATTTCCAAAACTTAAGCTTTTTCTCTTTTTGTTTTCCTTCAAAAAGCTCTCAACTCACTTTGTAATTTTTTGTTGAACTTGTGTAATGTTGAAAAAAGAAACAAATTATTTTTTGTTATTTGTTTCTCACTTGGCCGAAATATCAAACAAAAATAAAATAACAATTTATTCCAATTTGTTTAATTTTCATTAGTCCACCTTTTATTTACTTTAATAAAGCAAATCAAAAGTGTTCCAATGGTATTAAGCCATTTTCCAACTTTAATAAAGCAAATCATTATTAAGATATTTATTATTTTAATTAATTTAATTATTTAACAATTAAATAATTAAATACAAATATCTTAAATATATGTATTATGTTTATATTAAATATCTCAAATACATATATTAATGATATATGCCAAATATCACAATTTGATATTTTATTAATGTATATTTAATAAAATCAAGTATTAAATACAAATACACATTAATTTGGAAATGACTGTTAGGTCCCGATTGCTTGTATTTTTCGTTTAACCATTAAACGAGTTATAAATAATCAGTATTATTCATAACAGTTGCCCTAGTGCTCTACGAGTATATTTAATTAGTGAGACTCTCTAGATTCAGGCATATCCGTCACGAAATCCAATTTCGTGTCCATAATTCACCCACCCGTAAATTATGATGATCACGGATAAACTCGTTGAATCATATATGTCGAGGTCACTGCATACGTATAACCCATTCGTCCCAGGTATCCGGATTATCCCAGAGATATAGATATAAACGTCAAATCTCTATAGAAATAATCCCATCGACGTATCTATTAGCAATCTATAAATAACATTCGGAAATCACTTCTGAAGTATACTATGGCCATAGATTTAACAGATTGCTAATCACATGATGGACTACGTATGTTCTGTACACAGAACTGACGGATCCTTTCTTGATACACACAGGATATCATGAGCATGAGTCCACACCCAACGAACAGGTGGAGGTCTGATCTAAATAGATCAGTGACGTGACTGCCATCTAAGTGTGGAGGATAACTCATATATCAACAGTGGTATCTCAAGTCAAAGAATCACTATGCTACTCAACCCGAGAAGATTCCTATTGACGTTGGTGTGCCATCTATTAGGAAATCTTTGGTAAGTCATTCAGTGTTTATCAAATAAACACCTACACGTCTATAAGAGTCTCACAAGACTCATGGTTCATTGGGATAAAACATCGGACCAAGTCCGATATACCACATGTACTGGTCTCAACGGATTTGACTAACCAACTTGTGTCAGTAAATCTTGACCAGGAACTTAATTTAAGGATATACAACTTATTGTGACACTTCCCAATGTCAATTACAAGCTATGTTGCAAATGCGCACTACGTTGGAAATCCTAGGGTCTTTGTCTAATATATATACATATCACTAAACCAGATCTAGTTTCAATCTAATCGAAATTAGATCGAATACGTATATAAAATACAAGAGGTACTTGTAGGACACAGAAATCATTGACGTTGTCCCAGGCTCACAGCCCGGTCGGGAGTACGGAGTAGCCCGCGGGGGACTAAACCGGAGAAATAAAAATGGAGTCGCCACTCAGTGTGAACTGGGAAATGATTTAAGGTCGCACTCACCCCTCGCAAAGGAAGACCTCAAACCATTGGGTTCGGAACGGTCCCTTACTTATGCCAATTGTAATAAAGTGATTAATGCAATAGTATAACCAAGTCTTATGTAACACATGGAAGATGATTCAAATGACATACATGAAACATGATAATGCATATAACCATAAATAACCGAAGAGACAAACATGCGAAATAACAAGGAAGATACATAACACAAAATAAATGTGGAACAATGAAACAACAATAAACATAAATTAAATGTGAAGTAATAAAAGACTAATAATATGAAATAATGCGGAATAATAAATATGTGACCAAAGAATTTGACCGTTTTCAATGTAGGACTTCGCATGCCCGGTTGGACGTATTCCACGTCCAACCAATCATGTCGTTTCCAAGACGACAAAATAAAATATAATAAAGGGTGCCCTCAGGTCTTACCTTCTAAGTCGCTTCTCGGGAGTGCGTTGGGACGTTGTCAGAAGGGTTAATGCTCCGTAACTTTTTCGGTTTGCTGGTTCAATATTTTCCTTCGTTGCTTCACTGTTTTGAGCTGTTGTTTTCTCTGTTTTGAGCTACTATTTTTTGCTATTTTTGCTGCTGTTTTTGAACTATTTAAGGGTATTTTAGGGCTGCAGTTTGCGGTAATTTAAGGGTATTTTTGGGGGGCTGTTTTGCGGTTATTTGGGGCTGTTTTAAGGGTGCAGTTTTTGGTTATTTGGGGCTATTTTTGGGGTGCAGTTTTCGGTGGTTTGAGGGATGCAGTTAGGGGTTGTTTTTCGGTGGTTTTAGGGCTGTTTTGATGTACAGTTAGGGGCTGTTTCGGTGATGAAGGGCTGCTATTTACGTGGCCTGCGTGTGATGTGTTTGTGCGTCTCTAAGGGGTGTTTGATGTGAGTGTCCGTGAAAGTGCTTTTGGTTTATGCGTGGCTTGTGTGAGTGTGTCTGACGTGTGTTAGTTTTGCCGTGTATCTCTCTGGATGTCTTTAGGGTTTGACGTTTTGTGTATGTTCTGTGAGGGCTGTTAAGTGGTTGTTCGGCTAAGGGTTTTTTTTTTTAATTTGGCTTACGGTTTGTTGTTCTGCTTCACGGCTGAATGCTTGTGGCTGAGTTCACGTGTTTTTGTTGTTTGTTTGTTGTTTAGGGTACCCACTCTTCTCGAAGCCACGACTTGTGTAATAAGATAAACAATTGAGCACCCAACTACCAAGCCAATCGAGAGAGTCGGTCAGTGAAGCAGTTGTGCGTGTGTGTGATGTGAATGAGAGGCCATGTGCACGTGGTCAGTGAGAGAGAGGGAGAGGTGTTTAGGTTTGTTTTTGTGTGAGTTTGTTTTTTGCCGTCAAAAAGTCTCTCTAGGTTCAAGGGTTTGGTTTGTGTGTCTTTTTATAAGAGGGGGTTAGGGTTTTCCTTGTATGGGTAGGAAACAAAGATTGTGCAATAATGTAGAATATTTAATTAGTTTGTTATAAGAAAAGGATTTGTTTAATTTAGGAAGGAGATTTATTTAGTTTAGGAAAGAGATTTATTTAATTTAGGAAGGAGATTTGTTTAATTTAGGAAAGAGATTTAATTTGATTTGATTGGATTTAATTTAATTTATGAAGGGTATTTATTTGGATTTGATTTAATTTGTGACATGAGTTTTAAATGTTTTAATTATTTTTGGATTGGGCTTGGGGGCTTAGTTCTTTGGGCTTGGGCGTGTGGCTTTGGATGGGTGCGGGGGTTTTGGGCCGAGGCTTAATATTTTAAAACAGAGATTAATCGGGCGAATCTTGAGGCTAAGCAAACGAATTAAATCTGGCAAGGTGTTTATTTCTTGAATTTCCCCTTCCGACTTCTGTTTCCCGCGACTTCCGTAACTTATCGGGTAGTGCCTCCATATGAGGCTCAACATCGGGTCTTATACAAAAATCCAGTGCCAAGAGTCACCCCTGCTTTGATGGGACTTGTTCAGTGTGTGACAGTGACAATCCTATCAAAGTCATGCATGTATGTTTTCACTTACCTGGCTCGCCAGCTGTTGCCGAACTTACCGGTTGTTCTGAGACGCTTTAAACTGAGTTGATGTAGTGGTGAGGTGTTGTGACCCCTGGGTCTTGTTCCCGAACCACCGAGTGGGTCTTGTTCCCAAATTGAGTTGTGGGTCTTATTCCCGATTTGAGTTGAGGATCTTGTTCCCGAACTGAATTGTGGGTCTTGTTCCCGAATTGAATTGTGGGTCTTGTTCCCGATTTGAATTGTGGGTCTTGTTCCCGAACTGCGTTGTGTGTATTGTTCCCGAACTGAGTTGTGGGTCTTGTTCCCGAATTGAGTTAAGGGTCTTGTTCCCTGAATTGAGTTGTGGGTCTTGTTTCCGATTTGAATTGTGGGTATTGTTCCCGAATTGAGTTGAGGGTCTTGTTCCCGGAATTGAGTTGTGGGTCTTGTTCCCGATTTGAATTGTGGGTCTTGTTCCCCAATTGAGTTGAGTGTATTGTTCCCTGAATTGAGTTGTGGATTTTATTCCCTGAATTGAGTTGTGGGTCTTGTTCCCGATTTGAATTGTGGGTCTTGTTCCTGAATTGAGTTGAGGGTCTTGTTCCATGAATTGAGTTGTGGGTCTTTTTCCCGATTTGAATTGTGGGTATTGTTCCTGAATTGAGTTAAGGGTCTTGTTCCCTGAATTGAGTTGTGGGTCTTGTTACCGATTTAAATTGTGGGTCTTGTTCCCCAATTGAGTTGAGGGTCTTGTTCCTTGAATTGAGTTGTGGATCTTATTCCCTGAATTGAGTTGTGGGTCTTGTTCCCGATTTGAATTGTGGGTCTTGTTCCTGAATTGAGTTGAGGGTCTTGTTCCATGAATTGAGTTGTGGGTCTTGTTCCCGAATTGAGTTAAGGTCTTGTTCCCTGAATTAAGTTGTGGGTCTTGTTCCCGATTTGAATTGTGGGTATTGTTCCCGAATTGAGTTGAGGGTCTTGTTCCCTGAATTGAGTTGTGGGTCTTGTTCCCGATTTGAATTGTGGGTCTTGTTCCCGAATTGAGTTGAAGGTCTTTTTCCCTTATTTGAATAGAGAGTGGGCTTTGTTCCCGAACTTTCCTGATTGTGGGCTTTATTCCCGAACTGCACTTAATGTGGGCTTTGTTCCCGAATTGTGTTGAGAGTGTGGGCTTTGTTCCCGAACTGTGCTGAATGTGGGCTTTGATTCCTGGGCTTTATTCCCGAAACTGGTGAAAATATGGGCCTTGAGCCTGGGATTCATTCCCGAAACTGCTGATAATGTGGGCCTCGACCCTAGGATTCATTCCCGATGCTGCTGATAATGTGGCCCTCGACCCTAGGATTCATTCCTGAAACTGCTGATACTGTGGGCCTCGACCCTGAGATTCATTCCCGATACTGCTGATAATATGGGCCTCGACCTTGGGATTCATTCCCGAAGCTGGTGATAGTGTGGGCCTCGACCCTGGGATTCTTTCCCGAAACTGCTGACAGTGTGGGCCTCGACCCTGGGATTCATTCCCGAAACTGCTGACAGTGTGGGCCTCGACCCTGGGATTCATTCCCGATTCTACTGATAATGTGGACCTCGACCCTGGGATTCATTCCCGATACTGCTGATAATGTGGGCCTCGACCCTGGGATTCATTCCCGAAACTGCTGATAATGTGGGCCTCCACATTGGGATTCATTCCCGAAATTGCTGATAATGTGGGCCTCGACCCTTGGATTCGTTCCCCAAACTACTGATAATATGGGCCTCGACCCTGAGATTCATTCCCGATGCTGCTGATAATGTGGGCCTGAACCTTGGGATTCATTGTCGAAGCTGGTGATAGTGTGGGCCTCGACCCTTGGATTCTTTCCCGAAACTGCTGACAGTGTGGCCCACGACCCTGGGATTCATTCCCGAAACTGCTGACAGTGTAGGCCTCGACAATGGGATTCATTCCCGATGCTACTGATAATGTGGACCTCGACCCTGGGATTCATTCCCGATACTGCTGATAATGTGGGCCTCGACCCTGGGATTCATTCCCGAAACTGCTGATAATGTGGGCCTCCACATTGGGATTCATTCCCGAAATTGCTGATAATGTGGGCCTCGACCCTTGGATTCGTTCCCCAAACTACTTATAATATGAGCCTCGACCCTGGGATTCATTCCCAATATTGCTGATGATGTGGGCCTCGACCCTCGGATTCATTCCCGAAACTGCTGATAATGTGGGCCTCGACCTTGTGATTCATTTCCGATGCTGCCGATAATGCGGGCCTCGACCTTGGGATTCAATCCCGAAACTGCTGATAATGTGGGCCTCGACCCTGGGATTCATTCCCAATGCTGCTGATAATGTGGGCCTCGACCCTGGGATTCATTCCCGAAACTGCTGATAATATGGGCCTCGACCCTGGGATTCATTCCCGATGCTGCTGATAATGTGGGCCTTGACCTTGGGATTCATTCTCGAAACTACTGATACTGTGGGCCTCGACCCTGAGATTCATTCTCGATGCTGCTGATAATGTGGGCCTCGACCCTAGGATTCATTCCGGAAGCTGGTGATAGTGTGGGCCTCGACCCTGGGATTCTTTCCTGAAACTGCTGACAGTGTGGGCCTCGACCCTGGGATTCATTCCCGAAACTGCTGACAGTGTGGGCCTCGACCCTGGGATTCATTCCCGATGCTACTGATAATGTGGACCTCGACCCTGGGATTCATTCCCATACTGCTGATGATATGGGCCTCGACCCTGGGATTCATTCCCGAAACTACTGATAATGTGGGCCTCGACCCTGGGATTCATTCCCGAAACTTCTTGTCTTTGCCGCTTTTTCATTTTCTTCAAAACCTGCGAATAAAAACAAAACAAAAAATACGTGTATGTGACGTGCATGCATGCATGTATGGATGTATTTCCTATTCCGATGGGTTAGGCTTTCCTTGTGCTCCTTGGTGCCATTTGCCTACAAATGTCTCTGGTCGCCCCCTGGGTCTGCTTATAATTTCCTTCTGCCGATTCTTTTCTGGTGATTGTTCAGTTCTCTTTTGTCTCATGGCTCAAGCGATACATCCCTTATTCGCGGGGTGGTAGACCAGTCGCCCCCAGACTTGGCTTAGCTTTCTACTCTATATTGTTTGCACTAGGTCAAGGTCGACTACATGATGTTGCATTCAATATCATCATACTATATTACATGGTACGAAATAGTCCCAATAGTTATACATATTATTGCCCTCAAAGAATGCCCATTATTGAAACCAGAGAACCTTCAAAACATTCAATGCAACTCAAATCCAAGTCTTTGAGTAAATAATCTAAGCCAGACTCAAAGTGTGTGTGTGCAAAGGTTCCTTTGCAAATTCATCCCCAGGTAAGTTGACTCAATGATTTCGTCAAAAAATTAGGATCGATGGGTCAAACCAACCTAGATGTCTCCATTATGCATGCAGTTGCTTTTATGTGCTCAATGTGGTATGGTTTTCTTTCTCTTTTGTCTCTCTCTTCTTTTCTTTTCGTTTTGAACTTCTTCTTTTTTTCAACACACCTACCCTTTATGGTAGCATTTATCCTCATGGTGGTCCTAATACTCGCCCATGGGTAGCTTCACGCTTATCGGTTATAGGTGGTTTAATTCTTTTCCTTAGAGACTTTTCTTTTATTTTCAACCATACCACACATCATAACATAAGCAAATCAGGATAGACATTTAGGCGAACGGTCATTCACCGACCTACAATTTCTTCAACTAGTCATATTGTCAACTACTCAAGTTTTCACTGCTAAAAACCTGTAATTAAGTGTTTACGAGTCTAACATAGATCAACTACTCAAAGCATCAGATAAAAGCACACCAAGAGTTTATCGTTTCTAAGATTTCACCCTAAAGCAAACCATTTCATCATCGGACTTATGTCTAACTATTAAAGACTAAGAACAAACAAAATTTTTTTTTCTTCTCTTTTTTCTTCTCTCTCTATTTTATTTTCTTCCTTTTTTTTCACAATGGTCTTTCTATCATTGCCGTAAAAAGTTTATGTTCCTCGATTCCTTTTCCCCGATATCCATGTTTGCTAAACTCTTCTTGAAAAATCTCTCTTTCTCTAACCAACGGATATCTATGATGACTTTTAAGACACATGGGTTAACATGATATGTGTATGTATGAGATGCATGAGATGCATGTGGTTATCAAAACAAAATATATCCTCCCGACCTTATTCCTCTCACACTCGTGGTATGTCCATTTTTATCCTAGGTATGACTTATTTTATACACCAATATGGGGTGCACAAAATCGTTCTCTCCTATGCTACGGGTGAACCTTGGCTACCTCGATCCCTTTCCATCGGTAAAAGACAAATACCGCTTATTTACAACATGGACTAAGCCGATGCCATTGTCTAGAAACGACGAATTGGGCTTTCGGCGACCGTGGTCATGGGGATGAACTTAGAAGCGTCCAAAAGTATGCAAATATGCTGTAACAAGGCGTATCCTTTCTGGATGAAAGCCAGTGCGGATATCAAACTCGTGCTTCTAGCATATTTGGATCATGTTTGGACTTCCTAAACCCATCAATGTTTTTATACAAGTTGGCCCATTACCATTTCAAAACATTCAATCATATTATTGCGAGGTGTGAACTTGTCCCAGTTGAAAAAGGCCCAACAGGTTTACACTTTTACGATAACGTGGCTAAATAACTTCAAATGATAGGGGGCCCAAACATAAAGTGGCCCATCGGCATTTTAGAAACTTTCGGCCTAATCGTCATAAGATACATTCTCGTCCCAGTTTAAATGGCCCAACAAGCTCATACCTCATGAAAAAAGTCCAAATGAATCCAAATGATGATGGTCCCAAACACAAGCATAAAAGGGTGGCTTCTATTGGTTATACAACTATGGTTCACATGTGGGTTTATAGGAGTGTAGACAAAGGCTCCCGTCGGTGAAGGATTGCCCACGACCAGGTCTCCCCACTCAAGGGTTCGAGCGACCAAGCGAGCGTACCTTTTTTATACGCTACGGTACGTGCCAACAAGTGATGATACATGAATGACTGTCAAATGGATTTCTTGTTGAGTTTCAATAAAGTCCCAAGGATCATAAATCATGCATAAAAGAGTTGAATACATATCAAATGAGGTGCGGAAAAGACTCACATTGATCGGTTGGATGCGGTAGAAGAAAAAACGCACTGCCCTTGAGAGCTCGGAAGTGGGCTGCGCATGATGGTGGTCGACGTGGGGCTGCAGCACGGTGATGACTGACTGTTCGGCCATGAGAGACACCATTGAAGCTCCAAGCTTCAAGCTTCAGGCTTCCAAGCTCACGAACTCACTTCCATTCCTCCATGAGTGTGCTAGCACAAAGATCTTGCAACAAGATCATTGTTTCTCCATTTAATTCGGTGAAACCAGAAAAGATGAAGAAATCGGTCCAAGACCGAGAGAGAAGATGAAGAAGTTTTTTTGGCTCCAAATGAGCAAAAACGTAAATGGGAGAGAGGAATGAGTGGGAAAATAAAAAATTATAAAAAGGGTTTATATAATTTCCAAAATATATAATAAACCATTTACATTTTTCTATTTCTAAAACAAGCATTAAATGCTTGTCAATCACCACAAATCATTCACATCAATCACTCAAATGTCACATCACTCAAAGTGACATGTGATTTGACGCTTGATGTGACTTGCGATTTGACGCTTGATTTGACTTGCGTGCCGCACTCGAATTCGAAATGCGAATGCGCTCACAAACAATCCCGGGCTCGGGTTCGCTAATTCCAAATTAACGAATTTTCCGTTGCGTCGTAATTAAATGATTACGCCTAGCGAATTCACTATTCACATCGCTAACGAATTAATTCTAAATTAATTCGTTCGCCAGAATTAAAATCTAATTTCAATTCCGCGTCAAAATCCAATTTCGTTATAATATATCGAATATATTAATTTATCGATTAATTCCAAATTAATCGTTCTCTCTCTTTAACGATATTTTATCCGAGATAAAATATCTCCGTAATTAATCCCAGATTAATTTTCTCTCTCATCGAATTAATCCCAGATTAATAAAGTGCGAGTCATACGTCATCGGTGAATCTTCAGGAACCGACCCATGAGATCTCCGGATATGTTGGCAGTAAATACGGTCGTCGGACTATCCAAACACGTAAGTACGCGTACTACGTTTTATACCGATTTACAAGACAAGGTTGGCTTCTAGCAAAGCGCCATGCCTACCCAGTTCTCCAGAATATTCTTACAGGAATATATAGATCTGTATCAAGCGTAGTATACCGTAGTATTGTGTATATCGGCCCAGTATCGGATAGTCACGTGCTAGGGCTGGGGCTGGATAAGTGTCTCCCCCCCGTCCGAAGCACATATCGGATGTCTGGTAACATAGTCTCTATAATCGGATATTCATGACCTGTCACAATATCCCGATGTGGTTGCAACACTCAAGAGCACTAGTACCGTATCCTGCGTGACATCATCTCCAATAGACTGAAGTGATACTTCCGTCTTGACATCACACCCAATACACTACGACTCTCTGATAAACCCAGAAGTGGTGTACGCAGAACCGGTTAAAGCCCTGTACCACCAAGACCAAAGTCTATCGATTATCGTAAGTATTAGCGATGTAAGTCTCAGGTTAAGACTTTACACACCTACCTTGATTTCGGCCTCCCATAGACACATAGTCATAATACCAATGGGATTCCGAGGGTCTATCCACAGCGAAGCTGTTTCCCGTACCATCGGTGAAACACACCTCCTATCGCACTTGCATAAGTATCCAATACTTAAATATATGAGAACTATGCCGTCGTGCCCTCACAACGCGCACAAGTGCAATACTAGCCTATTCCGCATTATCGATGTCCTGTCTCGATAATACTCCGCTAGGGATATTTAATGATTAATCCTTCGGGGATGATACTGTCTCATATCATTCTCAATCCAGGAACTAATCATAGGACCTCTCTTCATTTATACATCTATGGTGATCTAATCACAAATGATGAGAGTGCAATTTCCTTGTCACATAGTTAATTTGTACAACAACACCATGATCTGTACAAATAGTGACGCTATGGTCATATTATCCAACAATCTCCCACTTGGCACATAGCCAGTCACTCGAGTGTCTAACACCCGAACTATGTACGGTTCGCTCAAATTGCTGAGGAAAGGTTTTCGTCAGCGGATTTGTTTAATTATCGTCTGACGCGATTTATACGATCATCACATCGCCACGATGTATGATCCGAACGAATCAGATGATATAGAAGTAATATCTGGATCGTCGATGAGACCTTTAATTCCTTAGCCGTGCTGACGCCTAGCTCAGCTGCTAAAAACTATATCTAATCTAATTAGATTTATTTTCGATCCAAATGGCTTCTATTGCTGCTGCCTCAGCTCAGCAATAATCCGCATTTTTGTTTATTCGGCAACAGTTATCTTGCTCGGAAGATTTCCAGCTCACTGTCCCAGTGTTTCAACTTTATGTACTACCGCAGTATTTACCGGTTTGGAAACTTGCAGCAGTGATCCTAGTCACTTCAAGTTCTCCACTCCATATTTAAGACAGCATCTTTTGTTCTCTCAGATACTAACATTGTTCTTAATCTAATCAATCCAGTGACTATCACTGGATTGACCCGATTGTGACTCCATATGCTCGAAGCGTATGAGACACCAATACAAGTACATTTTAATGTACAATTTCCAGAGAGTGTTAACAACTCCAAATCTATCCCTGTAGATCTTTATTCCTTGAATAAAGGTTGTTACTACTCCCCAGAATTCTACGGAGAATTTCTATGAAGAATATATATGAAAGCCAAGCTTTCACCATTGCTTTATGGGAATTTCATTGTCAGTGCCCTCCCACTAACCTCCTTATATACACAAGAATTATTTCGTTTTGAGTCAAATCATAAACCATTATGATTATTTCAAAACGTCAGTTCCAAGAACCTTATGCTTGTTTCAATCCAAACATGGATCGAATAACCCGCAAACCTTGTTTGTCGGTTATACAAAATCGTCAGGATGTTGTAAGCATCCTCCAAAAGGTTTCCTTTTCAGGAAAGCGATTTTGATCTGCAACTGACACATTTCATAAATGAAATATGCAGTTATCAACAAGCATCTTCAAAATGGATTTACCATGGCAACAGGTAAAGGTTGAACCGTTATTAACACAATGTTGATAACGATACCTTTCCGTCAAAAGCCCAGCTTTGTACGTTGGTATGTTGCCTTCCATGTATGTCTTCCTTGAAGACGTTTAATGTACCAATAGGCACAATGCCTTGTGGTACAACAACTAGTATCCAAAATAGTTGTTATACATGGAATCCATTTCGGATTCATGGCACTTTGCCATAATAGGAGATCGATACCTCGTATCACTTCCTCAAAACGTAGTCGGTGGATATACTTCAAAGATTGACATCTTTATGAGGTTAGATCAGAAACCCATACCCTAGGTCGTTTTCTGACTCTATCCGATCTACTCAGTTCTTGTGTATTCGAAGATTAATGGTACAGATTCATCATTGATGAACTATTTGTGTTCCATTACGGACCTTGTGCCTTGAACAGTATTACTCCGATTTTCATCGAGTATCACTATCCTCCCACTGACCACTGCATATCGGTATTCCTCTCAGGAAAAACCGCATGGTGAGCAACAATCACATTGTTCTCATGTGAGATTTATAAGTACTATACTTATGGTTTCCCTTAGGATAACCTATAGGCACTTATCCAATTTGGGTCTTTAGTTTGGTATCATCCAAACGTTATGCCTGGCATACCCAAATTATCAGGAATGAGAAACCTCGTTTCTTTCCTGTTCATATCTATATGACATCTGTCAAACAGATTTATATGGAACCTTATTCTAAATAAGTTATTGCACTGTTAAAACTTATCCGTTGAAGGAAATGGTAGCTCAGAGCGACTCATGATTAGCCTTATCATGTCTAACATGATTCGGTTAATCCGTTCGGACACACCGTCACTTTGACGTGTTCCGGAGGAGTCCTCATTTGAAAGAATACTATACTCTTTCAAGTATAAGAAACTTATTGCTTAAGTATTTTCCATTACGGTCTTACCGTGACGGTATAATACTATAGCCGATCTGTTTGTCTATTTCGTGTCGAAACTCTAAAAGTTTCCGATTTGTGTTCTTCAAAAGAAACACATAACCATAACGTGATGCCACATCCGTTTAGGTCACAAATATTCATGTTCACATCTAGCCTAGCTAGATATGGGCCCACTACTTCACCATGAATAGGGCTAACAGATCGGTGGCCCTTTACTATTACCAAGTAAATAGTATTTTAGGTACTTTACCTAATAAACTAGATTCGCAGACCTTATTTGAATAGTCAAATCAGTCCTAGTACCCACTCTTCAAAAGTGTGGATATACGAGTCTTGTATAATTGTGTCCTAGACAACAATGCCACAAATAAGTCTCTATTGATCAAATCAATTTGAGCTATTTATTTGTCATTTTATATGTTTGAGATTTTATTTATATTCAAATATAAATTCTGTTATTCACATCTAATGTATTTATCTCAGTATCATCTTTATATAATGAAACACTTAGTGTTCTAGAATATAAAGGTTTATCCACAATGGATTAAACACTGATATAGAGATAATGTCTCTAGTCAAACTAGTTACATTATAACAGTTCCTAATTTAAGTACACACCCGAAGGGTAGTTCCTAAACTTAGGTATCTACGGTCGAAACAGCGACTTTCGTCCCGTTTCCGATTCGCAGAGCAATCTTAGCTTGAAGTCAGTATCCTGCTCAAAGCAGATTCTGAACATCAATACATATATTTTGTACCACACTAAGTATTTAAAATCTAATTTCAATACTAGCTGTGAACATAACTAAGACAAACATTTTCAAAGTAGAGCCTTGCCCTTTCTTTAATTCCTTCGTGTCTGCCATATCCAAATGGTAGTCACTTTGGGATATGTCAATTATCCTTTTCAATATTTCAGAAACCTTAGGCCAAGCCTTGGGTTTTTAGAATATCGAAACGATGTGCACCTCGTGCTACATGCCCAATTGCAACTTTGACTTTATCTCCTCTAGAATAGTCAATTAATTCTCCAAGAATTATAAATTGCAATTTTAATACTTCTTAAATCTAAAATTAGATTTATGACAAGTATATTAAATTAAGCATTAAAGTCATCATCACATAAATCTTCCAAAGATTTTATGCTCTACTTATTTTGCTTAATTTTGGGCTTAAGGTATAATAAGTTATTTTATCAAATAAAGTAACCTATTATTTATTCCCAATTTGAAAATTAAATCATTTAAAATTTTTTTAATCCCAGATTATATTTTAAATATCCAACTTTTCAATTTTATCTTGATTACAATAGTCCAACTATTTAATCAACGATTAGTGGTACTATATATATTATAATGATTATAATAGTCCAACTATATAATCAAATATAATCCAAATTAATTAACCTCAATTACATTGATTACTATAATCCAATTATAAAATCAACTGTAAACTGAAATTAATTAATTCAAATATATTGATTAATATAATCCAATTATATATAATCAAGTATAATACAGTCCAACTGTTTATTAAAAACAACAATTTAAATATTAGTCCAACTAACATTTAATCTAATGACGAAATAATTTAAATGAGCGCGTATGGCGAGTAATTGAACGAATATTGCAAATTCAATTCTTGCCTCCCACTATTTTTCGGCGAGCCTCTAACCCTCTGTCGAGTACTCGGGAAACCGTGTTTCCTAGTGGGCTAGGATCCCGTTAAATATCACACAATCTTGACTTTGGCCAACAAATTGTATGATAATTAACTAGGTAGATCTCGAAGATCAATTGGATCTCATCCAACTCCTAGATCCAGTAGGTGGACATCCAGTCCCAAACATATATCTTATATATGCCTATACATCGAATGTATACCCTAACCTTTTTCCTCTGAATCAACTAGCTTTGGCTTTGGCACAACAAACCTAGTGATCCCAGTCAAGCGCGGACCCATTGACATGGAAGCTTCGTAATCAATGTCAATGGACAAGAAGTGGTCTTGACTTTGGCCAACAAACCACAACTTGGACACGACACCGATATGGAAAAAGCCTCGTGATTAAAACACATCTTCGACGGACAAGGGCTTGACTTTGGCCAACAACCCATGCAATCTCGGATCTTGAGTAAGAATCACTCAATGGAAGGAAAAAAAACGCTTGATATTTAACGAGGGTTTTTCTCGCGTGCAAATTGGCTACCAATTTATTATCTTTGTTAAGGTCTCATCATCATACACCCTTAAACATGCATTCTAAACACATAATAAGCGCATATGATAAAATAATAATGATATGCGGATGGATATTTTACACATTGATCCTAGATCAAATCTCTCACTTCTCTCTCTCTCCCACTAGCACTTGTATTACTTCTACCCGTTACACTACACTTCTAAAGAAACCTCATTTACATTGAGGGGAATAGGTGAGAAGAGAATACAAAGAATAGGAGGTGATAAGGCTGGACACGCAGGTCCAATTAATAAATCAAATTTATTACAATTTCCAAAATCGCCCCACCCGACTAATATCCATCCGATATACATTATTCATGCATCACAACCATGTATTCATACAAGCATGTTATCAATCAATCAAATCAAATTAATTAATCTGATAATTAGTGATCATCCAATGTTCAAACAACGTTGATTTTTTTGTTCGAGTCAAACTCGTTTTGCGAATAAGTACTAATTCTACGAATTAAAATTAAAAATTACATAATTAAATCCAATTTAATACGCATTTAATTCTAATTCATTATTTAATTCCAAATTAAATATTACACTTTATAAATAAACCTTTACGACTTAAATTCCAATTTAATCGCTACGGGTCTCAAAGCCCGATTAATATCCAATATTAATTTAATTAAAGTCCAATGGGCTTTTAATTAATTTCTTCAAGGCGTGGACTTTTGGTCAACTCGGGTCAAACCGAATAACCAAAATCCAATCCGGGAGTTACCCCATAAGCCTATAAATTAATCTTGGCCCATTAGGCCCAATTAAACTTTAAAGGTTCATTAGTCGCATTTGGGCCTTTTGGAAGCGGTTTTGGGCCTAATTGGATCCAACCAATTTTGGCCTAAGCCACTTTGTACAACAAAGTCCAATAAACCCAATAACAACTTTAAAAGCCCAAATCCAATTTAAGGCCCAATAATTTAATTTCAAAAATTCCAAATTTTCCAATTAAATTACCTAAAGTGTATAGCATTATTAATTAATCCCAAATCAAAGTCTCCAAAAACACTAAATTTGTCCAATTAATCATGCTTAACATCAATGAATCATGTCCAACATAATTGATCAAAATCAAACCCCAATTTCATGCTTCAAGTGTCTCGGCCAAAGGGAAAAATATGCCCAAATCAATTCAATCCAATGAACCCAATCAAACATAAATTCAACATCCCTAAATGATTTCCAAGTCATCCAATGAACAAAAAATCAAAAATCCAAGACAATATTAGGGTTCATATTTTCGGCCATCACAAGCAAATTGGGGAAAATTGTTCCATCCAACACTTTTTCATCAAATTGATCCAATCAATCCTCAATTAAATAACATTTAAGCATTCTAAATCATCCAATTTCATTAAACATGCTCAAAATCAAGTTTACCCAAATTAAAGTTTTGGCCACAATAAGCAAATTGGGGAAAATCAATCCAATTAATTTTTCTTCAAATTGATTACATATAACTCTAAGTTATTCATATACAAACATTCTTAAACAAAAAATTTGTCAAAATCATGCTTAAATTAAAAAGCCCCAAATTTTGCTCAAGAACCCTAAAACGTTTTATGCACAAATGGCTCTGATACCATTGTTGAGTTTCAATAAAGTCCCAAGGATCATAAATCATGCATAAACGAGTTGAATACATATCAAGGAGGTGCGGAAAAGACTCACATTGATCGGTTGGATGCGGTAGAAGAACAAAAACGCACTGCCCTTGGGAGCTCGGCAGTGGGCTGCGC
Source organism: Zanthoxylum bungeanum (assembly GCA_019454045.1). Taxonomy (NCBI): domain Eukaryota; kingdom Viridiplantae; phylum Streptophyta; class Magnoliopsida; order Sapindales; family Rutaceae; genus Zanthoxylum; species Zanthoxylum bungeanum. The sequence continues at coordinate 40,743 of SKCR01036264.1, forward strand.
ATGATGGTGGTCGACGTGGGGCTGCACTGTGGTGACTGGTTCGGCCATGGAGACACCATTGAAGCTCCAAGCTTCAAGCTTCAAGCTTCCAAGCTCACGAACTCACTTCCCTATCACCTTTGTATTCCTCCATGAGTGTGCTAGCACAAGATCTTGCAACAAGATCATTGTTTCTCCATTTAATTCGGTGAAAACCAGAAAAAAAGATGAAGAAATCGGTCCAAGACCGAGAGAGAAGATGAAGAAGTTTTTGGCTCCAAAATGAGCAAAACGTAAATGGGAGAGAGAGAATGAGTGGAAAATAAAAAATTGTAAAAAGGGTTTATATATTTCCAAAATATATAATAAACCATTTACATTTTTCTATTTCTAAAAAAAGCATTAAATGCTTGTCAATCACCACAAATCAATTCACATCAATCACTCAAATGTCACATCACTCAAAGTGACATGTGATTTGACGCTTGATGTGACTTGTGATTTGACGCTTGATTTGACTTGCGTGCCGCACTCGAATTCGAAATGTGAATGCGCTCGCAAACAATCCCGGGCTCGGGTTCGCTAATTCCAAATTAATGAATTTTCCGTTGCGTCGTAATTAAATGATTACGCCTAACGAATTCACTATTCACATCGCTAACGAATTAATTCTAAATTAATTCGTTCGCCCGAATTAAAATCTAATTTCAATTCCACGTCGAATTAATCCCAGATTAATTTTCTCTCTCATCGAATTAATCCCAGATTAATAAAAGTGCGAGTCATACGTCATCGGTGAATCTTCAGGAACCGACCCATGAGATCTCCGGATATGTTGGCAGTAAATACGGTCGTCGGACTATCCGAACACGTAAGTATCGCGTACTACGTTTATACCGATTTACAAGACAAGGTTGGCTTCTAGCAAAGCGCCATGCCTGCCCAATTCTCCAGAAATATTCTTACAGAATATATAAGATCTGTATCAAGCGTAGTATACCGTAGTATTGTGTATATCGGCCCAGTATCGGATAGTCACGTGCTAGGGCTGGGGCTGGATAAGTGTCTACCCGTCCGAAGCACATATCGGATGCCTGGTAACATAGTCTCTATAATCGGATATTCATGACCTTGTCACAATATCCCGATGGTTGCGCAACACTCAAGAGCACTAGTACCGTATCCTGCGTGACATCATCTCCAATATGACTGAAGTGATACTTCCGTCTTGATATCACACCCAATACACTACGACTCTCTGATAAACCCAGAAGTGGTGTACGCAGAACCGGTTAAAGCCCTGTACCACCAAGACCAAAGTCTATCGATTATCGTAAGTATTAGCGATGTAAGTCTCAGGTTAAGACTTTACACACCTACCTTGATTTCAGCCTCCAATAGACACATAGTCATAATACCAATGGGATTCCGAAGGGTCTATCCACAGCGAAGCTGTTTCCCGTACCATCGGTGAAACACAACCTCCTATCGCACTTGCATAAGTATCCAATACTTATATATATGAGAAATATGACGTCGTGCCCTCACAACGCGCACAAGTGCAATACTAGCCTATTCCGCATTATCGATGTCCTGTCTCGATAATACTCCAGCTAGGGATATTTAATGATTAATCCTTCGTGGACTGATACTGTCTCATATCATTCTCAATCCAGGAACTAATCATATGGACCTCTCTTCATTTATACATCTATGGTGATCTAATAACAAATGATGAGAGTGCAATTTCCTTGTCACATAGTTAATTTGTACAACAACACCGTGATCTGTACAAATAGTGACGCTATGGGTCATATTATCCAACATTTCTTATTGAAGATTCCCCAGAGGGAGGGTGGAATGAACTCTCTTAAATGCCCTTACCTCTTAAGCTCTTATTGCCTTGGTGATAGGAATAAACAATAGATCCTCCAAATTAGTCCATCACGGTAAGCTTCGAGTAAATGATTATCTAGGTGTCTTCACAGCTTTTCCTTTCGGCTATAGAAAGGTAGTGAGTGAAGGAAGACACCAATCATTATCTAACTCTAATAATTCCTTTGGTTAAACCCCTTGGACCCAACCCACTTGTAGACACGGTTAACTAAAGCAAGAATCACAAACTTTACAAGACATTATTTCGAGGCCAATTCTCTATCCCGGGCTATAGGACACAGAAATCGGTGATGCTGTCCCGGGCTCGCGGCCTGGTCGAAAGTACGGAGTAGCCCGCGGGGGACTAAATCGGAGAAATAAAATAAAGTCGCCACCCAGTGCGAACTGGGAAATGATTTAAGGCCACACTCACCCCTCGCATGGGAAGACCTCAAATCGTTGGGTTCAGAACGGTCCCTTACTTATGCCAATTGTAATAAAGTGATTAATGCAATAGTATAACCAAGTCTTATGTAACACATGCAAGATGATTCAAATGACATACATGAAACATGAATAATGCATATAACCATAAATAACCGAAGAGACAAACATGCGAAATAACAAGGAAGACACATAACACAAAATAAATGTGGAACAATGAAACAACAATAAACATAAATTAAATGTGAAGTAATAAAAGACTAATAATACGAAATAAATGCGGAATAATAAATATGTGACCAAAGAATTTGGCAGTTTTCAATGTAGAACTTCGCATGCCCGGTTGGACGTATTCCACGTCCAACCAAGCATGCCGTTTCCAGGACGAAAAAATAAAATATAATAAAGGGTGCCCTCAGGTCTTACCTTCTAAGTCGCTTCTCGGGAGTGTGTTGGGACGTCGTTGGAAGGGTTAATGCTCCATAACTTTTTCGGTTCACTGGTTCAATATTTTCCTTTGTTGCTTCACTGTTTTGAGCTGCTATTTTCTCTGTTATGAGCTGCTGTTTTTGGGGTACGGTTTTCGGTTATTTGGGGCTGTTTTTGGGGTGCAGTTTTTGGTGGTTTGAGGGCTGCAGTTAGGGGCTATTTTTTGGTGGTTTGAGGGCTGTTTTGATGTGCAGTTAGGGGTTGTTTCGGTGGTGAAGGGCTGCTGTTTACGTGGCCTGCGTGTGGTGTGTTTGTGCGTCTCTAAGGGGTGTTTGATGTGAGTGTCCGTGAAAGTGCTTTTGGTTTATGCGTGGCTTGTGTGAGTGTGTCTGACGTGTGTTAGTTTTGCCGTGTATATCTCTGGGTGTCTTTAAGGTTTGACGTTTTATGTTTGTTCTGTGAGGGCTTTTGAGTGGTTGTTCGGCTAAGGGTTTTTTTTTTTTAATTTGGCTTAGGGTTTGTTGTTCTGCTTCATGGCTGAAGGCTTGTGGCTGACTTCACGTGTTTTTGTTGTTTTTTTTGGTTAAGGTACCCACTCTTCTCGAAGCCACAACTTGTGTAATAAGGTAAACAATTGAGCACCCAACTACGAAGCCAATCGAGAGTGTCTGTCAGTGAAGCAGTTGTGCGTGTGTGTGATGTGAATGAGAGGCCATGTGCGTGTGGTCAGTGAGAGAGAGGGAGAGGTGTTTAGGTTTGTTTTTGTGTGAGTTTTTTTTTTTTGCCGTCAAAGAGTCTCCCTTGGTTCATGGGTTGGTTTGTGTGTCTTTTTATAAGAGTGGGTTAGGGTTTTCCTTGTATGGGTAGGAAACAAATATTGTGCAATAATGTAGAATATTTAATTAGTTTGTTATAAGGAAATGATTTGTTTAATTAGGAAGGGGATTTATTTAGTTTAGGAAATGGATTTATTTAATTTAGGAAGGAGATTTGTTTAATTTAGGAAAGAGATTTAATTTGATTTGATTAGATTTAATTTAATTTAGGAATGGTATTTATTTGGATTGATTTAAATTTGTGCCATGTGGTTTTAAATGTTTTGTTTTTTTTTTTGGAATGGGCTTGGGGGCTTAGTTCTTTGGGCTTAGGCATGTGGCTTTGGATGGGTGTGGGGGTTTTGGGCTGAGGCTTGATATTTTAAAACAGAGATTAATCAGGCGAATCCCGAGGCTAAGAAAACGAATTAAATCTGGCAAGGTGTTTATTTCTTGAATTTCCCATTCCGACGTTCGTTTCCCGCGACTTCCGTAACTTATCGGGTAGTGCCTCCATATGAGGCTCATCATCGGGTCTTATACCAAAATACAGTGCCTACAGTACTACCATTTAAATTAGTAATATTATGAAAAAGGTATTGTTCGTATTCATCAATCGGACATAAATACGATCCGGATTGGCGCTCAGAGAACCAACCCTAACAATTTCTCCCACTTGCTCTAGTGCCATTCCATGGTATCATATGCACATTCCAATGTGTATCACATATTTATCGACCTCAAGAACTCACCTAGCACTCAAGAGATAGGTAACAACAAGTAAGCCTGCTATGACATATTGAGTTTGTCCAACAAACACAATCTTTTCCTTAACAAGCATCATTCATATTTTTGAGAAACTAAGTTCTACATCAATATGACTAAGATGCCATATCAACATTGTGCTTCAACTACTAAGTTTTCTAAGTATTTACGGACCAAATCCAAAATACTATATAGACAACCGCAATTACAACACTAATAACAAACTTATAATCTACGAGGTCACTATGCAACTTCATAAGTCAATACTTCATAAGTTGCAACTAATTCCACTCATACAGTAGAATCATCTGTGACACTCTCACTGCATCTTTTTTGACTCTTTACGACATAGACTGTCTAGCGTCATAACTAGACTCAAAACTAATCTGACCCTAATGGTTGCGAATTTATTCTCCATTAATAAAAAACTCGTTATTAATATCTCAAAGATAATAAAGAACATATTTCAAGACACATCTTATGTTCTAGATGATATCAAAATAACTCGTAACATTATGATTAAATTGATATCTCTAATCGTACTTAATATAGTATTCATTACGTCATCATCCTATGATGCATAAAATTGACTAGACATTCTAATCAATTTCTCTTTCAAAAAATGAATCATCATTTACGAAAGATGAATACTAAACATACGACACACATTAACTGTCAAATAGTTATACTAATTTTCATACAGATAGTCTTGTTGCGTCCTTTATTAGATCATATCTTATTACGATTAATAGGAGTATCTCACAAGTCTCTTAGTTTTATATCATATATAAAATTTTATATCGAATATATTAGAGACACCACTCTCATTGCTTTCACGGAGAAAAAAAGACTCAGGTAAACATTTTACCTCATAAACATCTCATTATTACCTTAATAATGATAATGTCATTATGTGTAAAATACTAGAAACAAATTTGTACGCCCCACCAACCCTTCTATTTCATATGTATTCTCTATGCATTGATAAAATCAGACAATCTGATTGATATCAAAATTAGAAAACACAAATTTCCAGAAAGCTCATCCGAGTGTACAATACGCTCAATAAGCTAATATATCAAATTGTAATCTTAGCATAATACAAACTCCAGGGCCATTCCAAAATGAACTGTTCAAACTAAGAAATCACAATGGATCTCTTATCTGAAGAAATCAGTCAGAAACGCCACTTTGTATTCATTTAGCTAAAATGTACAATTTGATATCATCATTAACCAACAGATCTTAAATTATTCAATCACTGCGACTAGCGACAAGTTTCCTCAAAATCTACAATAGATCGCTGAGTATGACTTTCTCACTGTCATACTATAAAGGTCAAACATTTAATAAGCTCACTGTGCTTTTGCTGCGTGAACCATTTGCATATTTTATGAACAATTCATAATAAAAGCTCAATCAAGTTCAAAAATTGATCGTACTAAGCTATGAACAATCTTAGATCTATGGTTTAATGCTAATTTCTGGAATCGATATCAAATATCATTTCCACTATAAGTTATAGGATAATTTTCTTCAATAAGAAAACAACAAAACTATTAAGTATCAAATACTTTGCGAATGATTCCGACATCCTATATCACTTATATGGAAGTAATTAAAGGGTATTTTCATCTTATTAATTATATAGTTCCATTTATAGTTTATCACTCTAATATTTGACTTCACTACGTCAAAGTCTTTTCTACAACGGTCAACATCCGATGTTACACACTTAGTAATAAACAATTTTATTACTCGAGATCGTAGAAAAGATATTCTATCAAATATAATACAATATTCTATTATATAAAATAAATGATAGCTCTCTACTCATACCTCCGAGGCGCAAGTAATATCAATTATATAACCATTATACAAAATATAGATTCAAATCTCAAACATTTCAAGATTCGAATTTTCTACTTATACACATTATATACATAACTATAGAAACTAATGGAACATTAATTAAAATGATGAATTAGTATTACAGGAGTATATCCCCAAAAGTATTGAAACTAATTTGGTAACACTCAATATCAAACGAATCAAATCATATATCAGATTAGATTATTCCCACTTACAAATTCCATCAAGATGGAATCGTATAAGAATTATATTGAGTAAGAGTCGTATTAATTCAATAACCTTAGAAAAAATTGCCATAAATTGATATGTTTGATCATATCAAACATCTTTGAATAATTTAAAGACTCGCGATGAATTTTAAAGATACAATTTTCAAAACTTCAGATCGAATATCTTTGAACCAGTCAAAATATTCTATCCGCGTTCATCAGAAGTACGTAAGTAAGTCACGACAGTTCATTGACCAAGTTACGAAGTAAAGAAAACTACCTTAAACAATTTACAATTCATTAAATTACATATATCCAATGTATCAATTTAATAAATTTTCTGTTCCAATTCAACACGTCTGAACCCCTTTCCACATGCCACAAACACACTACAGCCTCTTCTCCAAACAGCCAGCAAACTGCACCAAATCAGTCCAGAAACCGCCCAAAACAGCCCCTAAATCACCTAAAACAGTAACTAAAAACTGCACCTTAAACCCCTTAAACAACCGAAAAAACAGGAGCCCCTTGACCTCTAAAAAAAGCAAAAATAGTAGTTTTGAAGACCTGAAACAGTAAGCAGAAAATACAGAGAAAACAGCAGCAAAACGGAGGTCAAACAGCAAGTAAAATAGCAAAACAGTGAGCTAAGACGCTAAACAGTGAACCGGAGAAGTTGAGGAGCTTTAACCCTTCCGATCTCCGTGAAACGTAAGTCCGAAAGTCGGCAAAAAAAGTTAGACCTGAGGGTATTTTTCACACTTGTTTTCAGTTTTATCTTTATTATTTATTGAGTTTGTTCGCATGATTACTATATTAAAATGCAAGTTGTGGCCCTTGAGTAGATAAATATGCATATATTGTAAAATGATGTATGTTGTGGCCCTTGAATAAAATGAAAAATGTGTCGCCTCTCGTGGTATATAGGATGGAAACCCGGACATAAATTTCATAGCCGATTCTGAATGGATGGTAGTATGATCTGTACTCGGGATACAACTCCACGTACCACTTGAGTAAACGGCACATATTTTGTTTTATGGTGTTTTGATTTGTTTGTCACTCGTTACTTGATTTCCGCATGTTATTTGTTTATGTGATGACGTGATCGAGCGCATGGGCTTAGTAACTATTTCCTTGTGTTTGTGGGCCATCCTCATTTGGATGCAGTTGGACTTCTTGTCAGAAATGCGAACTTGTTGGGCATTTTAAACTGGGACGAGTTCGTATCCTATGACAATTGGGCCAAAAGCTTCTGAAATGTCGATGGGCCACTCTATAGAAATTATTTTTATGTTTGCATTACCTTTCTTTTATGCTTGTGTTTGGGAACATCGTCGTTTGGATCCATTTGGACCATTTGTCATGGGATGTGGGCTTGTTGGGCCATTTAAACTAGGACAAGAACGTATCTTATGACGATTGGGCCAAAGGCTTCTAAATATTGATGGGCCATTTTGTGCTTGTGTTCGGAACATTACCATTTGGATTTAGTTGGACTCCTTGCCATGAGATGTGAACTCGTTGGGCCATTTAAACTGGACGGGTTCACTCCTATGACAGTTAGCCCAAAAGCTTCTAAAATGTCGATGGGCCACTCTATAGAAATTATTATTTTATGTTTGCATTACCTTTATTTTATGCTTGTGTTTGGGAACATCGTCGTTTGGATCCATTTGGACCATTTGTCATGGGATGTGGGCTTGTTGGGCCATTTAAACTAGGACAAGAACGTATCTTATGACGATTGGGCCAAAGGCTTCTAAATATTGATGGGCCATTTTTTGCTTGTGTTCGGAACATTACCATTTGGATTTAGTTGGACTCCTTGCCATGAGATGTGAACTCGTTGGGCCATTTAAACTGGACGGGTTCACTCCTATGACAGTTAGCCCTAAAGCTTCTAAAATGATAATGGGCCGATTTTTTTGAAAATTTTAATTGATTTAGTATGTTCTATATGTTACATGCATCTCATGCACCTCATACATACATACATCATATTAACACCCTATATGTTTATAAACGACATCAAAGATTCCCGTTGGGTTAGGGAAGAGAGAAGACTCACTAAAAGACCGTAACAGATATTAGTACATCCGATAATAAGGTATCCCAGATAGATCAATTGGAGAATGGTTTCGCCAAGATTACTGAACAATTGCAAGCCTTGACTACTGCCATGACAAATGGCTGTGCCCCGTGCTGGGGGAAACTCTGAGAATGTAAGACGTGAGGAGCCTCCGAATGGGTTGGGGGATGACATCCCCGCTTTTGATGATGATATGGCTGATTATGCCACTGGGAGAACAGTTGGGTCTCAGGAAGAATTACAGAAACTCCATGACCAGGTAGAGTCTGTTACACGTAAGATGAAGGGTAAGGATGAAGACTTACTAGACTATGAGGCGATGACCTTTGAGGAACAGTTGCATGCTCAGTTCAGAATGCCCGACATGGCCAAATTTAACGGGAATGGGGATCCGAGGGTCCATCTCCGTCAGTATGTTTCAGTTATGAGTTCAGTGGGTTTATCCAAGCGCCAGGTCCAGAAATGTTCGGGATGTCGCTCGAGGGGGCACCCGTAGTGTGGTATCACAACCTTGAGAAAAACGTTAAAGAATATTGGAAGGAATTGGCAGATTCATTTCTAAAACAGTATGTTACGGACTTGGAGATTGATTTGTCACTCCGAGATTTGGAGAACACTAAGCAGAAGCCGGAGGAGAGCTTCAAGGAGTATGTAGACCGCTGGAGAGGTCAACTTTTGAAAATACAGACTCGGCCTTCAGAGAAGGACCAGATTAAGATGATTATCAAGGGTATTAAGCCCTCAATTTATGCAAAGCTGAGGAGGATGACCTCCATGATTGTGGATTTCTGACAGTTGAGAGAGACTGTTATGGATATTGAAGAAGAGGAGGGTGAAAACAGAAAGGTTTATGGCCATAATAAAAGAACTTTTGGGGGGCATTCTAAGACCAAGCCCACAACGGCCGAGGTCTCTACCGTCAGAAATAGGCGATTCTCCAATCTTGGTAGACCTGTGTCAAAGGTGCTTGAGAAGTTGAAAGGACAAGGACTCCTGAAGCCTTTAGACTCTAGGCCAATCCCAAACCCTGTGCCACACTACTTTGACCTGAACCAATATTGCCACTTCCACCAACAAAAAGGCCATGACACTGACAACTGCCCCCGTCTTAGGCATGAAATCCAAAACCTCATCGATGCTCACAAAATAGCCGACCCAGAGAATGAACAACCCAACACACACAGAAACCCTCTACCAAACTACCACTATGTCCCACCACCCACCTACATGATCAACTCTGGCCTACCCGAAACCTTTGTCCTCCAAGCCCTCAACCACCAAGCTTCTTACATGGATGACAGCGAAGAACCATAGGCCAAGGAAGAAGGCAGTGCTGCGGATGATGGAATTGTTCCTCCTAGTCTATTTGATACAGCATTTTTAAATAAAGACATTGATTTTGCTTGCTTGTTCGAACTTTTTTTTCACAACGATAATAAAGACGTTCATTTCGTTTACTTGCCTAAGCCTCTTCCTGCAACATGAGTATATTTGACAAAAGCATTAAACCTAAGTACTATGATACTCAGCGAAATTTTGAACACGGGGAATCTTCGAAAGAAGCAAGCAGAAAAGATAAGATAGCCATTCAAAAAGTAGGAAATATGGGCAGTGAGACTGTCAGATTTGGAAGGGAACGAGTTCACTAGGCCGATCAACGTTGACATATTGAAGCTGTACTTTTCCTGAGGAATGGAAGAATGGTCACCAGAGGAATTGGCAGAAGACCTAACCCAACGGGATAGAAAATTCACTCATACATGCATGCATACACGTAACCTATTTTGCATTCTTTTTTGTGTTTGTTTTGTTCTGTATTCACAAGTTTCAAAGAAGAAAAGAGAAAGCGGCAAGCCAACTAGAATCAGCAACATATAAGTAGTAGTTTCGGGGATAAATCCCAGGGTTGAGGCCCATATCAGTTTCAGTCTTGGGGATGAGTCCTAGGGGCGAGGCCCATGTCAATATCAGTTTGAGGCGAGGCCCATATCAATCTGGGGCGAGGCCCACACCCTTATCAGAATCAGTTTTACCGGGTATGGCACTCCGGGTATGGAGACACATCAGTATCAGTTTTGCCGGGTATGGCACTCTAGGGGCGAGGCCCACATCATTATCAGAATCAATTTTTTTCGGGTATGGCACTCTGGGAAAAGGACCCACAGTTCAGGGAAAAAGACCATTGTCTCAACTCAAATCGGGAACAAGACCCTAGTTCAGGGAAAAAGACCCTTATCTCAACTCAAATCGGGAACAAGACCCACAGTTCAGGGAAAAAGACCCTTATCTCAACTCAAATCGGGAACAAGACCCACAATTCAGGGAAGAATACCCTTGTCTCAACTCAAATCGGGAACAAGACCCACAGTTCAGGGAAAAAGACCCTTATCTCAACTCAAATCAGGAACAAGACCCACAGTTCAGGGAAAAGTCCCTTATCTCAACTCAAATCGGGAACAAGACCCACAGTTTAGGGAAAGAAGACCCTACCTCAAATAATCACAAATCGGGAACAAGACCCACAGTTCAGGGAAGAAGACCCTTACCTCAACTCAAATCAGGAACAAAACCCACAGTTCAGGGAAGAAGACCCTTATCTCAACTCAAATCGGGAACAAGACCCACAACAACACAACTCAACTCAAATTAGGAACAAGACCCACAACCCACTTAACTCAGATTGGGAACAAAACCCATAATACAACTCAATTCAACTTGGGAACAAGACGACTCGGCGGTTCGAGAATGAACCACCTCTCATCCACTCATTTTGAAGTTACATGGCAAGTTAAGTGGTAGCTGGCGAGCCAGGTAAGTAAAAATGCATTGCATAGACTTTGATAGGATTGTCACTGTCACACACTGCACAAGTCCCATCAAAGTGGGGGCGACTGTAGGCATTACATTTTTGCATGTGAAACCCGATGATGAGTCTCATTTGGAGGCACTATCTTTTAAGTCGCGGAAGCCGCAGGAAACGGATGTCGGAAAGGAAGAGTCAAGAATTGAAGTTTTTTTGGATTTAGTTCACGTGTTTAGCTTCGGGTTCGCTTGTTGGACCTCCGTTTTAAAAATTATGCTCAGCCCAAAAAAACCCGCAACCCACTCATTTAGCCAACACAACACCTAACCCACCATCACCAAGCCCACACCCACCATCACCAAGCCCACGCCCACCATCTAGGCCCACACGCCCATATCACCCTAAAATACCTCCAAATTAAATCAAATAGTAAATTAAATATTAATTAAATAATGTAATTGAATTAAATAAAATAATTAAACCATTTACCAAATTAAATAAGACATAAAATAGAATTATACCAAATTAAAATATTGTAACTTCCTAACTTAAAATATTATATACTAAATTAAAGAAACATTATGCCTAATTAAAATCAATCATAACCAATTAAAAATATTGACTTCCTAATCTAACAAATTAAATTCCTAATTAACACCAATCAAATATTCAACCTTCCTAATTCACCAAAATTTGTCCCCCCAATCAATCAAATCCTTTCCTTGTTTGACACCAAATCCAATCTATTCCTTGTGAGACAAGGGGAAGCCCTAGCCCTTATCTATATAAACAACCCAAAACCCAAGCCAACCCCCTCTCCAATCTCTCACAATTCACGTCTCACACACCCACAGCCCACTAACGCCGAGAGCAAAAAAACGCATAAGCCTCATTGCCCCTTGACGCACCATGGCTAGATCCTCACGCCTCACTGCCCACGTTACTCCCCTTTCACTTACCATTAAGCGCCCAGAAGCCTGCCCCCACTAACATACAAAGCAACAAACACCCCCCACCTGCTGCCTCTCACCTTGGACGCCACGACCACACATGCACAACTTGCCCCTCATTCTACAAGTGCATATTATAAACACCTGACCTTCAAACCCGCACCCGCACACAACATGCCCCTTTTAAGCCATCAACGTCCATTCACCCAACACGTCTGAACCCCCTTTCCACATGCCACAAACACACTGCAGCCTCTTCTCCAAACAGCCAGCAAACTGCACCAAATCAGTCCAAAAACCGCCCAAAAACAGCCCCTAAATCACCTAAAACAGTAACTAAAACTGCACCTTAAACCCTTTAAACAACCGAAAAAAAAACAGCAGCCCCTGGACCTCTAAAACGCAAAAACAGTAGCTTTGAAGACCTGAAACAGTAAGCAGAAAAATATAGAGAAAACATCAGCAAAAACGGGGGTTAAACAGCAAGCAAAACAGCAAAACAGTGAGCTAAGACGCTAACCAGTGAACCAGAGAAGTTGAGTTGAGGAACTTTAACCCTTCCGATCTCCTGAAACGTAAGTCCGAAAGTCGGTAATAAATGTTAGACCTGAGGGTATTTTTCACACTTGTTTTCAGTTTTATCTTTATTATTTATTGAGTTTGTTTCGCATGATTACTATATTAAAATGCATGTTGTGGCCCTTGAGTAGATAAATATGCATATATTGTAAAATGATGTATGTTGTGGCCCCTAAATAAAATGAAAAATGTGTCGCCTCTCGTGGTATATAGGATGGAAACCGGACATAAATTTCATAGCCGATTCCGAATGGACGGTAGTATGATCTGTACTCGGGATACAACTCCACGTACCACTTGAGTAAACGGCGCATATTTTGTTTATGTTGTTTTGATTTGTTTGTCACTCGTTACTTGATTTCCGCATGTTATTTGTTTATGTAATGACATGATCGAGCGCATTGGATAAAGGTCCCCTATTTTGAGGAGTTAAAATCCTTTACCACGATGCTTATCGCACCGATTGAATGTATATTTGGTTGAATGTAAGATGTGTTCAATCGGTATACGAAGTCCGATATTATTGTCTTTGTTGTTTATATGTATGATGTGATCGAGCGCATGGGCTTAGTAAGTTGGATTAAAGGTCCCCTATTCTGAGGGTTTAAAATCCTTTACCACGATATTTTGCCGCGCCGATTGATGTATATTCGGTTGAATGTAGATGTGTTCAATCAGGTATACGAAGTCTGATATTATTGTCTTTATTGTTTTATGTATGATGTGATCGAGCGCATGGGCTTAGTAAGTTGGATTAAAGGTCCCCTATTCTGAGGGTTTAAAATCCTTTACCACGATGTTTTGCCGCGCCGGTTGATGTATATTCGGTTGAATGTAAGATGGTTCAATCAGGTATACGAAGTTCCATATAGTTACCTTTATCTTTGTACGCATTGTAATGAAAAGCGCATTGGGCTTATTGTGTTGGACTAAAAGGTTCTCCATTTGGGGGAAGGAAAGCCTAAAAGGCTACCTTTACCACGATATTTTCCGCGTCTTTCATCTATTGATTGCATCTTCTATCCTTGTCTTGGCTCGATCTATTATCATTTTTGTACCCATGTTATGATAGCATTTGGGCATTATTTCTCGTGGTATATAGGATGGAAACCCGGACATAAATTTCATAGCCGATTCCGAATGGACGGTAGTATGATCTGTACTCGGGATATAATTCCACGTACCACTTGGAAAAAAGGCCCACGCATGTGTTCGTGTCAATTCTAGATATCTTTTCTGCATCACATCACGACATGTCTATTTTAGCATATAGTTGTCTTTTTTTACCTTATGCATTTGTATTACCTCTTTAGTTATCTATTTCTATTATGCGCTTATGTGTCTTTCCTTAATATGCATGCTTGTATGAATGTTATTTGTTTGCGCTTCTGTGCCTACCAATGTGAAATTGTATGCCTTCCATATGCCAATTTTATCTTTATGCATGAATTTGGACATAGTTATATGCAAATAGGTTGTATGCAAATATGAAAATGTGTTATGTGTAAACTTAGATATGAGCTTTGTACCTATGCATGCGAACTTAAGAGTAAAATATCCTTGGAAATATGTTGCTTAGGCTTGGTTAGATTATTGCACAAATCATTTTATTACAAGTGGCGTAAGTAAGGGACCATTCCGAACCCAACGGTTTGAGGTCTTCCCTTTCGAGGGGTGAGTACGGCCTTAAATCTTTATCCCGATTCACACCGGGTGGCGACTCCATTATTCTCAAGTTTAGTCCCCTGCGGGCTACTCCGTACTCCCAACCGGGCCGCGAGCCCGGGACAACATGCGTCGCCCAGTTTGTGTTCTCACAGGTATCTCAAGTCAAAGAATCACTATGCTACTCAACCCGAGAAGATTCCTATTGACATTGGTGTACCATCTATTAGGAAATCTTTGGTGAGTCGTTCATTGTTTATCAGATAAACACCTACACGTCTATATGAGTCTCCCAAGACTCATGGTTTATTGGGATAAACCATCGGACCAAGTCTGATATACCACATGTACTGGTCTCAGCAGATTTTACTAACCGACCCGTGTCAATAAATCTTGACCTGGAACTTAATTTAAGGATATACAACTTATAGTGACACTTCTCAATGTCAATTACAAAGCTATGTTGTAACTGCGCACTACGTTGTAAAGCTATTTTGTCTAATATATATATACATATCACTAAACCAGATTTAGTTTCAATCTAATCGAAATTAGATCGAATACGTATAAAAAAGACAAGAGGTTCTACCTTTTAAATTAGTAATATATGGAAAAATGTATTCCTCATATTCATGAATCGGACATAAATACGATCCGGTTTGGCGCTCAGAGCACCAACCCTAACATGAACTAATTCACGTCAATTCTTACTACACAAGAAATTATTCTCTCTATAGTTTATATTAATCTTACAATATCCAAGCCTACTAATAATCTATAACGTATTCTAGAAAACTGCAGCCATGAGGGAAGTCAGAAAACATATATAAAAATATGCATGCAGTGGATTAAAAGTTTAGTTCTATCAATACTATAGAATAAGGAAAACATAAACGGCAATTTTCATAATATTACACACTGCTTTAGTTATGGATTTTTTACCCAGCAATGCCTCCCACTACTTTACATAATATCGTAATCCCCAATAAAATTGGGAATCCAATAATTAAATTGAATTCCATAGTGAGAAGTGGACCCAATGAATAAATTTCGACTCACAGCTTTAGCACGTTCTCGCCTACGTATAATCACAGGTAGACAACTCATTGTCAATCACACTCACTGTGACTCAAGATTTTGATCCTGACCATTTCTCGTTGTGACAGCTTTGGCACGTTTACAATGAGGTGTATCAAGGCTTCACTTGTCAGTGATAAACTCAAGCTACTGATGTAGTCCTGACAGCTTTGGCACGTTCAGGATTTCCACATTCACTTGAATTTGTCTCTTATCACATAAGTTCTACCGGTTGCAAATGAACTACCATCAGCCATAACTGCACAGCTTTGGCATGATACAACTACACCATCAGGAAATCATTTGCATTCGTACTGACAAGGCGGAACAAAAGAAATAAGTATTCCTAATACTAGTTACTTTAATGCCTTATTTAAGCGTTGGATATTCCTAAAGAGGGTATTACTCTACATCAAATGCAGATATTTAATCTAGATCAATTTCTCAGTAGTTTAATTCTACCTGGGAAAACATAACTTAACTTAACCATTAAATCTCTGTTATGTTTTTCGTTAGAGCAGAACCAAAAAATTAAGAAACATCTAAATTACATGCATGTGAAAATATCAAAATTGGATTATATATCATATATCAAGCATGAAAAATGTAATGGATGAAGGATGAGACCTACTCTGATACCAATTTTGTTTGGGTTTTCTCAAAGGCGCAGGGAAAAAGCGCTGTTCGAGTGAAATCATAACTTTAAAATTTTTTAAACTTACCGAATAAATTATTCAATATCCTATACAAATAATTCATTCATATTTCACCTAAACATATTTATTCGATATCAAATAACGACATAAATAATTTAGAAATACTACGAAACGTTTACGAAAATATTTTTTCGTAAAATAACATAAAATGTGTTTTTATCTGAACCGACCAAAAATATACACGGGGGCTGCCCAGGTCATCCACAATAGTACTTGGGCAGTTCTGTTGGATAATATGACCCATAGCGTCACTATTTGTACAGATCATAGTGTTGTTGTACAAATTAACTATGTGACAAGGAAATTGCACTCTCATCATTTGTGATTAGATCACCTTAGATATATAAATGAAGAGAGGTCCATATGATTAGTTCCTGGATTGAGATGATATGAGACAGTATCAGTCCACTAAGGATTAATCATTAAATATCCCTAGTCGTAGTATTATCGAGACTGGACATCGATAATGCGGAATAGGCTAGTATTGTACTTGTGCGCGTTGTGCGGGCACAACAGCATAGTTCTCATATATTTGGGTATTGGATACTCATGCAAGTGCGATAGGAGGTTGTGTTTCACCGATGGTATGGGAAACAGCTTCGCTCTGGATAGACCCCTCAGAATCCCATTGGTATTATGACTATGTGTCTATGTGAGTCCGACATCAGGGTAGGTGTGTATGGTCTTAACCTGAGACTTACACCGCTAATGCTTACGACAATCAATATACTTTAGTTGAGGTCGTCTAGGACTCTAACCGGTTCTGTGTACGCCAATGCTGGGCATATTGAGAATCGTAGAGTATTGGTGTGATGTCAAGACGGAAATATCACTCCAGTTATAGTGGAGATGATGTCACACAGGATACGGTATTAGTGTCTTAAGTGCTGGCCGGCCATCGGGATATTATGACAAGGTCATGTATATCCATTATAGAGACTAGTTACCAGACATCCGACATGTGCTTCGGACGGGGCAGACACTTATCCAGCCCCAGCCCTAGCACGTGACTATCCGATACTGGGCCGATATACACAATACTTGGTATACTACGCTTGATATAGATCTTAAATATTCTTAGATGAATATGACCGGAGAATTCGGTAGACTTCGTGCTTTGCTAGAAGCCGATCTTGTCTCGTAAATCGGTAGAACGTAGTACTTGGTACATACGTGATTCGGATACTCCGACGACCGTATTTACTACCGACTTATCAGGGGATCTCATGGGTCGCTTCCCGATAATACACCGATGACGCATAACTCGCACTCATTAATAATCTGGGATTATATAGAAGAGAGAGAAAATTAATCTAGAATTAATTACCCAGATATTTTATCTAGGATAGAATATCGTCTAGAGAGAGATAACGATTAATTTGGAATTAATCGATAAATTAATATATTCGATATATTAAACGAAATTAGATTTCGACGCGGAATTAAAATTAGATTTTAATTCGGGCGAACGAATTAATTCTAAATTAATTCGTTAGCGACGTAAATAGTGAATTCACTAGGCGTAATCATTTAATTACGACGCGACGTAAAATTCACTAATTGAGAATTAGTGAACCCGAGCCCGAGTGTGATTACGAGCGCATTCGTATTTCGAATTCGAGTGCGGCGACGCAAGTCACATCAAGCGTCAAATCATTCGTCACATCAAGCGTCAAATCAAATGTCACTTTGAGTGATGTGATTGATTGATGTGATTGATTGATTGAAATACTTACATCACTTTATTAAAGTGACAATGAATAGTTGATGTAAGTTGTTGGAATAGTGTTGGTGGTTGAGAAAGCCATTACCATTTATTTTATTTGATATTTTTAAATGGTAAATGCTTTGTAATTTTTGGAAAATATATAAAGCAATTTTTGGTAATTCATTTAACAAGTCAACCATTACACAACTCCTCACTTCTTCTCTCTTTCTCACGCCCAAAAGGGCGGTTTTCTCTTCTTCTTCACACAGCTCACTGCCGTGAGCTTCAAGGGGAGCAATGAGTGTGTTTTTGTTGCAAAACACAAGTGCTAGCACACTTACGAGACTTGCAAGGTGTTAGAGAGGTTCACCCATGAGGCGGGATCCGTTCGACGAAGCTTGGAGCTTGACGAAGGACCATCTTCACGCCCAAAACAGTGAGTGAATTCACTGCAGTTCACGCCCAATGCAGTAAGGTTTTTCAAGTTTTGTTGCTTGCCGCATCTCTCAACCGATCAATGTGAGTATTCCGCTACCTCCATTGATGTGTTCACACATGTATTTCATTTCTTGTTTGATCTTGGGACCTAGATAAAACCTAACAATGGCATCAAGAGCTATAGGTTCAAGCATGAAAATGTAGGGCTTAAAATTTGGGTAAATTTGTGTTGAGCATGATTTGAATAAATTGATTGTTTGAGTATGCTTATAACATGTCTAATTGCATTTTGGTTGGACCAATTTGTTGAAAAATGATTTGGAATTATTTTCCCAAAAATTTATCTTGGCCGAATGTGTATTGAATTTTGGGTTCTTGGAATTTTTTGATTTTGATTCATTGGATGAGTTGGAATCATTAAGGATAATGTTAATTTGAAACTAATTGGATTGGATTTTGAATTGAACATAAAATCCCCAAATTAATCATGTAGGCCGAATTGGATGATGCCCTTTAATGTCTTGGTATTTTGATTTTGAACAATTGGATGTGTTGGAAATCATTTAGGATGTTGATTTAATGTCGATTGTGGGTTCGATTGGATTGAAACCAAATCGGACACACAATCCCTCCTTTGGCCGAGAGCTTTAAAGCATGTAATGGGTTTGATTTTTTCATTTATGTGTTGGACATGTGATGATGATAATGAACATGATTAATTGGACTAATTTCATGTTTTGGAAATATTGATTTGGGTGATTAATCATGTAATGCACTTTAGGTAATTAAATTGCGAAATTGGATTTGTGTAATTTAATGAATTAGGCCTTCAAATTGGATTTGGGCTTATTAAGTTTTAATTGGGCTTATTGGGCTTGATTTTATCAAGATGGGTTTAGGCCAAATGGATTGGATCCAATTGGGCCCAAAACCACTACCATAAAGCCCAAATGCAACTTATAAACCTTTAAAGTTTAATTGGGCCTAATGGGCCTAAATTGATTTCTGGGCTTATGGGGTACTCCTTGATTGGGCTTTGGTTGCCGAAGCCCACGCCTTAAAGAAATTAATAAAGCCCATTAGACTTGAATTAATTAACGTTGGACGTTAATCGGGCTTTGAGACCTGACGCGATTAAATTTGGAATTTAAGTCGTTAAAGGTTTAAAAATAAAGTGTAATATTTAATTTGGAATTGAATAGTGAATAAGTATTAAATACATATTAAATTAGATTTAATGTTGTAGTTTAATTAATTCATGAATTCGTACTTTGAGTACTTATTTGCAAAACGAGTTTGACTCGAACAAAATCAAATCGTTGTTTGAACATCGGATGATCACATAATTATCAGATTAATTAATTTGATTAGATTGATTGATAGCATGCTTTTGTGTGAATACGTGGTTGTGATGAATGAATAATGTATATCGGATGGATATAGTCGGGTGGGGCAATTTTGGAAATTGTTGTAATAAATTCGATTTATTAAATTGGACCTGGCGTGTCCAGCCTTATCACCTCTATTCTTTTTGTATTCTCTTCTCACCTATTCCCCTCAATGTAAATGAGGTTTCTTTAGAAGTGTAGTGTAACGGGTAGAAGTAATACAAGTGCTAGCTTGAGTGAGAAAGTGAGAGATTTGATCTAGGATCAATATGTTAAGTATCCATCCGCATATCATTATTATTTATTTTCATACTCGCTTTATTATGTATTTAGAATACATGTTTAAGGGTGTATGATGATGAGACCTTAACAAAGATAATGAAATTGGTAGCCAATTTTCACGCGAAAAGCCCTCATTAAAATATCATGCGTCTTTTCCTTCCATTGAGTGATTCTTGCTCAAGATCCTAGATTGGCATGGGTTGTTGGCCAAAGTCAAGCCCTTTTCCATCGAAGATGTGTTTGAATCACGAGGCTTTGTTCCATATTGGTGTCTTGTCCAAGTTGTGGTTTGTTGGCCAAAGTCAAGACCACTTCTTGTCCATCGACATTGATTACGAAGCTTCCATGGTCAATGGGTCCGCGCTTGACTGGGATCATTAGGTTTGTTGTGCCAAAGCCAAGGCCTAGTTGATTCAGAGGAAAAAGGTTAGGGTATATATTGGATATATAGGCATATATAGGATATATGTTTAGGACTTGGATGTCCACCTACTGGATCTAGGAATTGGATTAGATCCAATTGATCTTAGAGATCTACCTAGTAATTATCATACAATTTGTTGGCCAAAGTCAAGATTGTGTGATATTTAACGGGATCCTAGCCCACTAGGAAACACGGTTTCCCGAGTACTCGACAGAGGGTTAGAGGCTCGACGAAAAATAGTGGGAGGCAAGAATTGAATTTGCAATATTCGTTTAATTACTCTCGCCATACGCGCTCATTCAAATTATTTCGTCGTAATATTAAATGTTAGTTGGACTAATATTTAAATTGTTGTTTTAATAAACAGTTGGACTGTATTATACTTGATTATATATAATTGGATTATATTAATCAATATATTTGAATTAATTAATTTCAGTTTACAGTTGATTTTATAATTGGATTATAGTAATCAATGTAATTGAGGTTAATTAATTTGGATTATATTTGATTATATAGTTGGACTATTATAATCATTATAAAATATAGTACCACTAATAATTGATTAAATAGTTGGACTATTGAAATCAATAAAGAATTGAAAAGTTGGATATTTAAAATATAATCTGGGATTAAATGTTTTAAATGATTTAATTTTCAAATTGGGAATAAACAATAGGTTACTTTATTTGATAAAATAACTTATTATACCTTAAGCCCAAAATTAAGCAAAATAAGTAGAGCATAAAATCTTTGGAAGATTTATGTGATGATGACTTTAGTGCTTAATTTAACATGTCAAAAATCTATGTTTAGATTTAATAAGAATTAAAATTTCAATAAATAATTCTTGGAGAATTAAATGACTATTCTAGAGGTGAAAAGTCAAAGTTTGCAATGGGCATGTAGCACAAGGTGCACACGTCGTTCGATATTCTAAAAACCAAGGCTTGGCCTAAGGTTCCTAAAATATTGAAAAGGATAATTGACATATCCCAAAGTGACTACCATTTGGATATGGCAGACACGAAGGAATTAAAGAAAGGGCAAGGCTCTGACTTTAAAAATGTTTGTCAAAGTTATGTTCACTACTAGTATTGAAATTAGATTTTAAATACTTAGTGTGGTACATAAAATATATGTATTGATGTTCAGAATCTGCTTTGAGCAGGATACTGACTTCAAGCTGAGATTGCTCTGCGAATCGGAAACGGGACGAAAGTCGCTGTTTCGACCGTAGATACCTAAGTTTAGGAACTACCCTTCGGGTGTGTACTTAAATTAGGAACTATTATAATGTAACTAGTTTGACTAGAGACATTATCTCTATATCAGTGTTTAATCCATTGTGGATAAACCTTTATATTCTAGAACACTAAGTGTTTCATTATATAAGATGATACTGAGATAAACACATTAGATGTGAATAAACATAATTTATATTTTGAATATAATTAAAATCTCAAAACATATAAATGACAAATAAATAGCTCAAATTCATTTGATCAAGTAGAGACTTATTTGTGGCATTGTTGTCTGGGACACAATTATGCAAGACTCGTATATCCACACTTTTGAAGAGTGGGTACTAGGACTGATTTGACTATTCAAATAAAGTCTACGAATCTAGTTTAATAGGTAAGTACCTAAAACACTATTTACTTGGTAATAGTGTAAGTTCCACCGATCTGTTAGCCCTATTCATGGTGAAGTTAGTGGGCCCATATCTAGCTAGGCTAGATGTGAACATGAATATTTCGTGACTTTAACGGATGTGGCATCACGTTATGGTTAGTGTTTCTTTTGAAGAACACAGATCGGAAACTATTAGAGTTTCGACACGAAGTAGATAAACAGATCGACTATAGTAGTATATACCGTCACGGTAAGACCGTAATGGAAAATAATAAAGCAGTAAGTTCCATATATACATGAAAGAGTACAGTATTCTTTCAGATGAGGACTCCTCCCGAGACATGTCAGTTTGACGATGTGTCCGAACTAAAAACCGAATTTTTTTGGACATGATAAGGTTTATCACGAGTCGCTCTGAGCTACCATTTCCTTCAACGGATATGTATTACATTGCAAAACTTATTTAGAATAAGGTTCCATATAAATCTGTTTGACAGATATCATATAGGATATGAACAGGAAAGAACAGGGTTTCTCATTCCTAATAATTTGGGTATGCCAGGCATAACGTTTGGATGATAGCAAACTAGAACCCAATTGGATAAGTGCCAATTATAGGTTATCCTAGGGAAAACCATAAGTATAGTACTTATATATCTCACATGGGAACATATATGTTGCTCGCCATGCAATTTTCCTGAGAGGAACACCGATATGCAGTGGTCGGTGGGAGGATAGTGATACTCGATGAAAATCGGGAGAACACATATAGTTCATCAAGGATGAAAATATGCCATTAATCTTCAAATACACAAGAACCGCGCAGATCAGAGAGAATCAGAAAACAACCTGGGGTATATGGTTTCTGATGTAACCCCTTAAAGATGTTAATCTTATAGAGATGTACCATCCGACTACGTTTTGAGGAAGTGATACGAGGTATCGACTCCCTATTTTGGCAAAGTGCCATGAGTCCGAAATGGATTCCATGTATAACAACTATGTTTGGATACTAGTTGATGTACCGTAGGCATTGTGCCTATTGTACAATGTAAGTCTTCAAGGAAGACATACATGGATGACAACATACCAACGTACAAAGCTAGGCTTGTGACGGAAAGGTATCGTTATCAACATTGTGTTGATTACGGTTCAACCTTTTACCTGTTGCCATGGTAAATCCATTTGAATAATGCTTGCTGAGATACTGCATATTTCATTTATGAAATACGTTAGTTAAAGATCAAAATCGCTTTCCTTAAACGGAAACCTTTTGGAGGATGTTTTATAACATCCTGACGATTTTTGTCGTACTAAAACCAGCAAACAAGGTTTGCGGGTTATTCGATCCATGTTTGGATTGAAGCAAGCATAAGGTTCTTGGAACTGACGTTTTGATGTAATCATAAGGGTTTATGATTTAATTCAAAACGAAATGATTCTTGTGTATATAAGGAGGTTAGTGGGAGCGCACTGACAGGAAATTCCCATAAAGCATTGGTGAAAGCTTGCCATAGACATAGAAATCTTATGAGTTAAGCTTCTTGGATGATTCAATAGATATTCTCGACATTGAAGATTTTCTGTAGAAGTCTTGGGAGTAACAACTTTATTCAAAGATAAAGATCTACTGGCTAGATTTGGAGTTGTAACACTCTCTGAGAAATTGTACATTGAATAATGGACATAACCTGGTGTCTCATACGCTTTGAGCATATGGAGTCACAATCGGGTCAATCCAAGTGATAGTCACTGGATTGAAGTTAAGGACATCTGTTAGTATCTTAGAGAACTAAAGATGATGTCTTAAACTATGGAGAAGGAGAACTTGAAGTGACTGGGATCACTGCCGCAAGTTTCCAAAAGTTAAATACTGCGGTACTATAAAGTTTGAATAACGGGACAGTGAGCTGGAAATCTTCCGAGCAAGATACTGTTGCCGAATAAACAACAAATGCGGATTATTGCTGCGGCTGAGGCAGCAATAGAAGCCATTTGGGTCGAAAATAAATCTAATTAGATTAGATATAGTTCTCTTAGCAGCTGAGCTAGGCGTCAGCACAAGGCTAAAGAATTAAAGGTCTCATCGACGATCCAGATATATACTTCTATATTCATCTGATTCGTTCGGATCATACATCGTGGCGATGTGATGATCATATAAATTGCGTCAGACGATAATCATGCAAATCTGCTGACGAAAACCTTTTCTCAGCAATTTGAGCGAACCGTACATAGTTCGGGTGTACGACACTTGAGTGACTGGCTATGTGCCAAGTGGGAGATTGTTGGATAATATGACCCGTAGCGTCACTATTTGTACAGATCATAGTGTTGTTGTACAAATTAACTATGTGACAAGGAAATTGCACTCTCATCATTTGTGATTAGATCACCTTAGATATATAAATGAAGAGAGGTCCATACGATTAGTTCCTGGATTGAGATGATATGAGACAGTATCAGTCCACTAAGGATTAATCATTAAATATCCCTAGTCGTAGTATTATCGAGACTGGACATCGACAATGCGGAATAAGCTAATATTGCACTTGTTCGCGTTGTGAGGGCACAACAGCATAGTTCTCATATATTTGGGTATTGGATACTCATGCAAGTGCGATAGGAGGTTGTGTTTCACCGATGGTAGGGAAACAGCTTCGCTCTGGATAGACCCCTCGGAATCCCATTGGTATTATGACTATGTGTCTATGGGAGTCCGACATCAGGGTAGGTGGTGTATGGTCTTAACCTGAGACTACACCGCTAATGCTTACGACAATCAATATACTTTAGTTGAGGTCGTAGGACTCTAACCGGTTTTGTGTACGCCAATGCTGGGCATATTGAGAATCGTAGAGTATTGGGTGATGTCAAGACGGAAGTATCACTCCAGTCATAGTGGAGATGATGTCACGCAGGATACGGTATTAGTGCTCTTAAGTGCTGGCCGGCCATCGGGATATTATGACAAGGTCATGTATATCCGATTATAGAGACTAGTTACCAGACATCCGACATGTGCTTCGGACGGGGCAGACACTTATCCAGCCCCACCCTAGCACGTGACTATCTGATACTGGGCCGATATACACAATACTTGGGTACTACGCTTGATATAGATCTTAATATTCTTAGATGAATATGACCGGAGAATTCGGTAGAATTCGTGCTTTGCTAGAAGTCGATCTTGTCTCGTAAATCGGTAGAACGTAGTACTTGGTACATACGTGATTCGGATACTCCGACGACCGTATTTACTACCGACTTATCCGGGGATCTCATGGGTCGCTCCTGATAATACACCGATGACGCATAACTCGCACTCATTAATAATCTGGGATTATATAGAAGAGAGAGAAAGTTAATCTAGGATTAATTACCGAGATATTTTATCTAGGATAAAATATCGTCTAGAGAGAGATAACGATTAATTTGGAATTAATCGATAAATTAATATTTCGATATATTAAACGAAATTAGATTTCGACGCAGAATTAAAATTAGATTTTAATTCGGGCGAACGAATTATTTAGAATTAATTCGTTAGCGATGTAAATAGTGAATTCGCTAGGCGTAATCATTTAATTACGACGCGACGGAAAATTCGCTAATTGAGAATTAGTGAACCCGAGCCCGAGTGTGATTGCGAGCGCATTCGTATTTCGAATTCGAGTGCGGCGACGCAAGTCACATCAAGCGTCAAATCATTTTTCACATCAAGCGTCAAATCAAATGTCATTTTGAGTGATGTGATTGATTGATGTGATTGATTGATTGAAAGACTTACATCACTTTATTAAAGTGACAATGAATAGTTGATGTAAGTTGTTGGAATAGTGTTGGTGGTTGAGAAAGCCATTACCATTTATTTTTTATTTGATATTTTAAATGGTAAATGCTTTGCAATTTTTGGAAAATATATAAAGCAATTTTTGGTAATTCATTTAACAAGTCAACCATTACACAACTCCTTCACTTCTTCTCTCTTTCTCACGCCCAAAGGGCTGTTTTCTTTTCTCTTCTTCTTCACAGCGCACTGCCGTGAGCTTCAAGGGGAGCAATGAGTGTGTTTTTGTTGCAAAACACAAGTGCTAGCACACTACGAGACTTGCGAAGGTGTTAGGGAGGTTCACCCATGAGGCGGGATCCGTTCGACGAAGCTTGGAGCTTGACGAAGGACCATCTTCACGCCCAAAACCAGTGAGTGAATTCACTGCAGTTCACGCCCAATGCAGTAAGGTTTTTCAAGTTTTGTTGCTTGCCGCATCTCTCAACCGATCAATGTGAGTATTCCGCTACCTCCATTGATGTGTTCACACATGTATTTCATTGCTTGTTTTATCTTGGGACCTAGATAAAACCTAACAAGTTCATGGACTTCCCAAACAGTGACCATTCACTGTTGGACAACGGACACTCGATAAGCCCGAAACTCACACGGTAACGCAGTTTTTCACCATTTTCGTGTATTTCAACTCCGAAAAAATTTACGGCAATTGTTCCAATGCCCAAAACACATCCAATACATTTATACAACATATATTTCATCACCAAAATCATAGAAATTCTAGATCTGATTTGGTAACTAAAAATATCATTTTTCATGCTTTAAATCCAATTTTCTCAACATTAATCATATTAATACTTACACCAACCAAAGTCACCACCTATGAAGAACTCAAGAATAATTCTAGGAGTTACAAGAGTGGTAATAAGACTCTAAAATGGCAACAAGTCATCAAATTACAAAATTGAACTAGTATTACACTAATATTATTCAATCTAACTTCACAAATGCATCTAGCCACCAAATCCATCCTTCAAATCAAAAAGCCTCAAAATCTAAGAAAGGAATAACCCTAAAACTATTCTAGATGCTCAATAACAAGAAAAAAGCTTTCTAAGTTTAAGATTATTGAAGATTACCTCAAAATCTTCTAATTTCCTTAAACTTTCTTCTTGATTTCTTCAATTTATCTCTTGTTTCTTCAAGAAAATTTTGGGAGCTTTTCTTCTTGGAGAGATTCGGCCATGGCTTCAATTCAAAGAGAAAATAAAAAAAATTTAACTTAAAAATTAGGCCTAAACCGACTTTGGGGTGTATTTTAGTCATTTGGTCAATTTAATCTAATTAAATAATAATAAGCTTTAAGTTAACAAATCCTAATTGAAAACTTTAAGCTTAAAAGAATCATGACATATGTAACCAATAATAATGAAACATATTGCATAACAATTATGTAATATTGATATAATTTAATTATCTAGATATTTAATATTAAACACTTAATTAATTAATTAATGCGATTATTATTATATATGTATTTTATTTACATTAAATAACAAATACATATATTAATGGCTTGTGTCAAAGTATCATTTGATAATTAATTAATATGTATCAAATCAAATCTTGTATCAAATATAAATACACATTAATTATTGATTGACCAAAATCCCCTAATGCATGTATTTTCGTTTAACCGATTAAATGATTTGAATTAACTCATTTAATCCGGTGAAGTATTATGAATAATCTATATTATTCATAATGTGTTGCCCAAGTACTCAACTAATACACTTCATATTGTGGGACTCTCTAAGTTTAGGTTTATCCGTCACAGAATCAAATTTCGTGTCCATAACTCACCCACTCGTAAATTATGACGACCGTAGATAATCAAGCTAAACTATGCAAGCCGAGGTCATTGAATACGTATAATCGCTCCGTCACAGGCTATAAATATTATACCAGGGATATAGATAGAAACGTTAAATCCCTAAGGTATAATATAGTCACCTTTCAAATTTACGATCTCTAAATAACACTCGGAACTCGCTTCTGAAGTATACCACGACCATGGAATTACTAGATCACAAACACGTTCAAGATACCTATGCCTTGTACACATGATTGATGGATTCTATCTGATACTCACAAGAAATCATGAGTATCAGTCCAACCTAACGAACAGGCGGAGGTATGATCTAAATATATCATTGACGTGAGTGCCAACAAAGTATGGAGGATGTCTTATATATCCACAGTGGTATCTCAAGTCGAAGGACCATTACTCGACTCGAGAAGATTCATATTGACATTTGTCACCATCTATTAGGAAATCTTTCGTGAGTCGTTCAGTGTTTATCAAATAAATACCAACACGTCTATACGAGTCTCCCGAGACTCATGGTTCATTGGGATAAACCATCAGATCAAGTCTCGATATACGTCTTTTACTGGTCTCGGTGGATTTTACTAATCGACTCTTGTCATTAATTCTTGACCAGGAACTTTATTTGAGAATATACAACATATAGTGGCGCTTCCCAATGTCAATTACAAACTACGTTATAACTGCGCACTACGTTATAAATTATGGGGTCTTTGTCTAATATATACATATCTCTAAATCAAATTTAGTTTCAATCTAATCGTAATTAGACCGAATACGTATATATAAAAACAAGAGGTGCAACCATTAAATAAGTAATATTATGGAAAAATGAATTGAACGTATTCATGAATCGGACATAAATATGATCCGGAAAACTTGTTGCGATATTTTATATCATACCGCAAGTGTACGGTGTCAAGTTTTAGTAAAGATGAGTTAAGAGAGTCGAACCCACAGGGATTGTGTTCACTCACACTAAATACTACAATTGATAATCCTAACTTTATTTAGAAGTAAATAATAAGAATTAATTAAATAAATAAAATATAAAAATAATTAGATAGGAGGAACCAATACGATAGAGACTCTAAAGTCTGATTTCACCTAGTTATCCCCTATATATTTATCATGCCAATTATTCCTTGTTCAGTTGTATTATTTATGAGTCAATAATCCTTAAGTATTCATTCCCTCTCCCGAGTAATAGTGAAAATATTATCAACTACAGACTTCGATATCCCTATAAAAATCTAGTAATTAACAACTCATTACGTCTTTTGATTCTATGTTAATGACTTCAAAGGAACTATAGATTCTCCCGAACTCTATAAAATCCCTAGATTATATTCTCTAGATCCATTCAAAATACCTTTCTCCCGAGTGATAGATTCTAAACATACATCATCTTAATTTGTGGCCAGTAAACAATAAGCATTAAACTCAAAAGAATATAAATAATCTGAAATATAACTTCATAATAATTATGACAAACAATACAAAGGTTCAAGCATCAGTTACATCGTTCTCCATAATTAATGAGTTAGTTCATGACTAAAGATACAAACAATAATAATAAGGTCATGAATCTAAAGGACATCATTAGAGTTCTAAGAGAGAAACAATAAGATAAAACCTGAATTGAATCCCTTCTTCTTCGGACGTCACCGCTTTCGTCTCCTCTTGTCGCTCTTCAATTCTCCTCATTGGATCTCTCAAAAAATAAGTTTGTTTTATTTTGTGAAGTGTATTAGTCTTCTCCATTTTTATCTTGGATGAACTTATGTATTTATAATAAAGCCTTGGAGTCCTTGTGCATCTAAAACCCTAAAATTTGGTGTTTTTGGGGTCTGAGGACCGCTGCGGTGCAGGAGAGTGGGCGCCACGGCACCAAGCTCGTGGGATAATTGTATGAGTTTCTTGTGGAGGCATCGCGGTGCCAATAATTCTTCCGCTGGTTCTGCGCGTCTTGCATCATGCTCTTCCCGCGTCCGTATGGTCCCAAAACACGTACAAATGCCCCAAGATCCATGTATCTATACTTCCTACAAATAAAACATAAAAGAACTACAAAATACATTAAATGATACGGAATCTAACAAAATAGTAAGCTAAGAATGCAAGAATAAGTGGGTATAAATCGCACTTATCACATCTATTAGGAAATCTTCGGTGAGTCGTTGAGTATTTATCAAATAAATACCTACACGTCTATACGAGTCTCCCAAGACTCATGGTTCATTGGGATAAATCATGAGATCAAGTCTCGATATACGACATATACTAGTCTCAGAGGATTTTACTAACTGACCCGTGTCAGTAAATTTTGACCAGGAACTTTATTTGAGAATATACAACTTATAGTGGCGCTTCCCAATGTCAATTACAAACTACGTTGTAACTGTGAACTACGTTGTAAATCATGGGGTCTTTGTCTAATATATACATATCACTAAATCAAATTTAGTTTCAATCTAATCGTAATTAAATCGAATACATATATATAAAAATAATAGGTGCAACCATTAAAGAAGTAATATTATGGAAAATGAATTGTTTGTATTCATGAATCGGACATAAATACGATTTCAATTGGCACTCCGAGCACCAACCTTAATATTTCTTTCGAATGAGCTTAATAGCTTGCATCGTCGAAATTTAATTATAAGGTAATGCACACATATCCCCCGGATAAACTTTAACTGGTTGATCGGGAGTATGCAAGGTAACAGTCTTCTCTCGATAATCTGATACCGCATGATGCGTAGCTAACCTATCCATCCCCAAGATGACATCAAATCCAAAATACTCAACACCAGTAACTCAACGCAATACGTGTGTCCATCAATATTAATTGGACAAGCCTTCGCTCATTGTGTAAGCTCTATAGGATCTTCTACTAGTGTAGTTATGATGAGGGGTGAATCTAATGTCTTTGTATCTCTTCCCAAGCAAATCACAAAATACGGTGATATGAAGGAATGAGTAGCACTCGAATTAAAAAATACTTTATCATGCACTGAACCAACTGATAGTGTACATGTGACAGCTAAATTAGATGTATGAGCATCCTGAGGCGTGAGAGTATGCACTCTACCTTGAGCTCTACTAGTGAAAGCGTGTCCTTGGTTACCCACTGGTTGTCTCTTTCCTCCTATTGTCTAGCCTCTATCTACTGACCTATGCCCTCCTCCTCCCATTCAGGTTCCTAAATGAGGTCATCCACATGTCATACATACAGGGTGACTCCGCCCCGACTGGGCTACCGACGGAGAAGAAACTGCACGAAAGGTGGCGCTCTGAGTAGGCCTACGGTCTGCACTCCCCTAGACAGGCCAATATCTTGACGTGTAGTGGGAGGGGCTGACATCTGCTGCTGTTTACTTGGACCACTGTGGCCTAACTCACTCCTCCGATCTTGGCCTCTTCCGAAACTCTCTCTCTCTGTCTGCATCTCCCTAACTCGCGACTCAAATCGAAGAGCAGCATCCAGAACCTGGATATTGGTAGTGGTCTATGTAAAGTGGATGAACTGAAATAGATAATCCTGCAGCCCGTTAACAAATCTATTCACTTTCATCTCTTCAGTACCAACTGAAAGTGGGGCGCACCGGGACTTTCGAGTAAACTGTATATCATACTGAGAAACTGTTATCTGATTCCTCTGAACTAACTACTTAAACTCTCGAGCTTTGGCATCTCTAACACTTTGTGGCAAAAATCTAGACAAGATTGTCGTACTGAATTCAGTCCAAGTCAATGGAGGAATACCTTACTGCCGACCATCTCGGAAAGCTATGAACCAAGTATTTGCTACATCACTCAACTGGAAGCTGACTAACTCAACCGCCCTCTTTGATGAACATCCTAAGCGATCGTACTCAACCGCCCTCTTTGATGAACATCCTAAGCGATACACGTACGATCTGACTCCTGAATAAATCTGCATGGGTCAGAGGACGACTCTTCTCCTGAAAATATTTATGGATGAAGCTTCCAAAAATCATACAAACAGCTCCTAACGCTGCAATGCTTCTGGAGGAAGTCCATGATGTTATGGTTTACTTAAGGCACAGCGGAAGAGCGGTTCGGGCGAAATCGTAACTTTAAAATTTTTTTAAACTTACTGAATAAATTATTCAATATCCCATATGAATAATTCATTCATATTTCACGTAAAAATATTTATTTGATATTAAATAACGACATAAATAATTTAGAAACAATATGAAACTTTTACGAAAAATAGTTTTAGTAAAATAACATAAAACGCGTTTTTTTCCGAACCGATCAATCAATACACACGTGAACTGCCCAGGTCAGCCCCAATAGTACCTAGGCAGGTCATAGGCTGCCCAAATAATGACCAATTCAATATTTGGACTGCGGACACCCGGTAAGCCCAAAACTCTCCCGGTAACGTCGTTTTTCATCTTTTTCGTATATTTTCAATCTGAACTAATTTCCGAAAATTATTCCAATGACCAATAAACATACAATACATTTAAATAAAATATTTTTCATCACCAAAATTCCAAAATTTCCAATCTGAGCTGGGTGCCAAAAATATCATTTTTCATGCTTTAAATCCATTTTTCTCAACATTAATCATATTAATATTTACACCAATTAAAGCCACCACAAATGAAGAACTCAAGAATAATTCTAGGAGTCACAAGAGTGGTCATAACACTCTAGAATGGAAACAAGTCATCAAATGATAAATTGAACTAATATTACACTAATATTACTCAATTTTACTTCACACATACATCTAGCCTCCAAATCCATCCTCCAAATCAAAAAACCCCAAAATCTAAGAAAGAAAGTAAACCCTAGAACAAATCTAGATACTCAAGAACAAGAAACAAACTTTCTAAGCTTAAGAATATTAAAGATTACCTCAAAATCTTCAAATTTCCTTAACCTTTCTTCTTGATTTATTTACTTTCTCCCAATTTTTCTCAAAAATAATTTTAGAAGCTCTCTAAAAATGGTGGAAATTTGGCCAAGACAAGCTTAATGAAAGAGAAAATAGTTTTTCCCTTTTAATATACACATGGCCAAAATTTTGGGGGGAGGGACATTTTTATCATTTTGAAAAAAAAATATCTAATAAGCTTTTAAGTTATCAAATTCAAGTTGATAACTTCAAACTTAAATGAATATGCCACCTGTTACCAATAATAATTAAACATATTACATAACAATTATGTAATCTTGATATTATTTAATTATTTAAATATTTAATATTTAAATATCTAAATAATTAATTACCGAGTAATATTGATAACTTCAAACTTAAATGAATATGCCACATGTTACCAATTAGTACGACTAGAGACAAGTTTCCTCAAAATATTCAATGGATTACTGAGTATAACCTTTCTCACTGTCATACTATAAATGTCAAACCTTTAATAAGCACACTTTGCTTTTGCTGCGCAAATCATTTGCACATTTTCTGAACGATTCATAACAAAAGCTCAATCAAGTTCAAAACTTGATCGTAGTAAGCTATGAACAATCTTAAATCTATGATTCAATGTTAACTTCTGAAATCGATATCAAATATCGCTCCCACTATAAGTTATAGGATAATTTTCTTCAATAAGAAAACAACAGAACCATTAAGTATCAAATACTTTGTAAATGATTCTAACATCCTATTAAATTTATACGGAAGATATCTTAGGGTCATTTCATCTTATTAATTATGAAGTTCCATTTATAGCTTATCACTCAAATATTTGACTTTAATAAATCAAGTCTTTTCTACAATGGTCAACATCTGATGTTACGTACTAAGTAATAAAATAATTCTATTACTCGGGATTGTAGAAAAGATATTCTATCAAATAGAATACAATATTCTATTAAATAGAATAAATGATAAATTTTTACTTGTACCTCAAAGGCGCAAGTACTTTCAATTATATAACCATTATACAAAAGAAAGATTCAAATCTCAAACTTTTTAAGATTCGAATTTTCTATCTATACATATCAAATAAGTAACTGTAGAAATTAATGGAACCTTAATTAAAAGGATAAATTAGTATTACTGAAGCATATCCCTAAGAGTATTGAAACTAATTTAGTAACACTTAATATCTAACGAATCAAATCAAATAAGCTTTGATTACTCCCACTAACTAATTCCATCACGATGGAATCGTAGAAGAATAATATTGAGTAAGAATCATATTCATTGAATAACCTTAGAACTAATTGTCATAAATTCATATGTTTGATCATATCAAACATCTTTGAATAATTCAAAGACTCATTCTGAATTTTAAAGATATAGTTTTCAAAACATCAGATCGAATATCTTTGAACCAGTCAAAACATTATATCTGTGTTTCATTAGAAACATATGACTAAGTCATGACAACTCATTGATTAAGTTACTAAGTAAAGAAAACTACCTTATGCAATTTACAATCCATTAAACTACATACATCTAATGTATCAGTTTAATAAATTTTATGGTTCAATGATAATCATTGGTTAAATGAAATTTAATTATATTCTTGAATACAATGTTCATTAAATGGATAAGGATATTTGGTGTGATCTCATATTAGACCATACTTTACCATACGGAATAAGCATATAATGCTCAAGTGATAAATCTTATAAACCATTGTTCTAAGTTATTTACTTAACCGAATATTTTTCTTAATATTTATCTCTATATCAATGACACTACTAGTCGTATTAAAATATGTAACAACTATTTATAAAGAATAAGTAACTATCCAATAGTCGCAAGTTCTGATATCAAATATAAAAAAACAATCATTAAATAATATTTTAAATAACTAGAAGAGAGATATGGTATCCAATACCTATAGTTGCCGTATTGTGAGAATCAATATTTCAATACAAAACTATACGTATCTCATTTCTTTAGCATTATAATTTGCCTTCAACTATTCACAACAATTGCAAATAATTGATTAGCAAATTGTGTCAGACACATTACCTCTAAAGGTCAATAAAGCCAAGAAACGTCATTATCAGATAAATAAATACCTAATAGGGTTTTCTTAATGCCGGTCAAGAATCTCGGGATATGAACTAATTCACGTCAATTCTTACAGCACAAGAACTATTCTCTCTAGAGAATTATATCCAAAAAAATATCTATTTAGATTATCTATCGTAACTTAGTAACTAAGTCACTAACCATCTTGATTTTTCAAGAAAACTATAACAGTTCCCGATGGCTTAGACTAATCTAACAATATCCAAGTCTATTAATATCTAGAACCTATTCTGGAAAATTGCAACCATAAGTGAGGTCAGAAAACATATATTTAAATATACATGCAGTGGATTAAAAGTTTATATTATATCTACAATATAAAATAAGGAAAAAAAACAGAAGCGACAATTTTCATAATATTACACATTGCCTCAGTTATAAATTTTTAAACCAGCAGTGCCCTACCATTACTTTACGTAATACTGTAATCCCCAACGGAAAATGGGAATTCAATAATTAAATTGAATTCCATAGTGAGAAGTGGACCCCATGAATATATTTCAACTCACACTTTTGGCACGTTTCACCTATGTATATTCACATGTGGACAACTCATTGTCAATCATATTCACTGTGACTCCTGATTTTGGTCCTGATCGTTTCTCGTTGTGACAGCTTTGGCACGTTCACATGAGGCATATCCATGTTTCAGTTGTCAGTGACAAACTCAAATTACCGATGTAGTCCTGACAGCTTTGGCACATTTAGGTTTTCCACTTTCACTTGAATTTGTCTCTTATCCTATAAGTTCTACCGGCGTAAATGAACTACCATCAGCCATAACTGCACAGCTTTGGCACGATAAAACTACAACATAAGGAAATCATTCGCATCCGTACTGACAAGGTGGACTAAGTAACAAGTATTTCTAATACTAGTTACTTTAATGCCTTATTTAAGCGGGGATATTCCTAAAGAGGCTTTTACTCTACATCAAATGCAAATATTTATTATAGATGAATTTCTCAACAATTTAATTCTACCCGAGAAAATTATAACTTAATTAACCATTCAATCTCGATTACGTTTTCTCATTAGAGTAGAACCGAAAAATCAAGAAACATCTAGATTACATGCATGTGCAAATATCAAAATTGGATTATATATCATATATCAGGCATGAAAAATGTAATGGATGTAGGATCAGACTCGCTCTGATACCAATTTTGAACGGGTGTACTTAAGGCGCATTGGAAGAGCGCAGTTCAGGCGAAATCGTAACTGTAAAAGTTTTTTAAACTTACCGAATAAACTATTCAATATCCCATATGATTAATTCATTCATATTTCACCTAAACATATTTATTCGATATCAAATAATGTCATAAATAATTTAGAAACACTACGAAACGTTTACGAAATGTTTTTCCACAAAATAACATAAAACACGTTTTTGTCCGAACCGACCAACCAATACACACGGGGGCTACCCAGGTTAGCCCCAATAGTACTTGGGCAGTTCATAGGCTACCTGAATAGTGACCAATTCACTATTTGAACAGTGGACACGGGTAAACCCAAAACTCACCCGGTAACGTCGTTTTTGTATATTTTCAATCCGGAATAATTTCCGGAAATTATTCCAATGCCCAATACACATCCAATAAATTTAAATAAAATATTTTTCATCACCGAAATTCCATAATTTCCAGATCTGATCTGGGTGCCAAAAATATCATTTTTCATGCTTTAAATCCATTTTTCTCAATATTAATCATATTAATATTTACACCAATCAAAGCCATCACCAATGAAGAACTCAAGAACAATTTTAAGAGTCACAAGAGTGGTCATAATACTCTAGAATGGCAAAAAGTCATCAAATGATAAATTGAACTAATATTACACTAATATTACTCAATTTTACTTCACGCATGCATCTAGGCTCCAAATCCATCCTCCAAATCAAAAAGCCCCAAAATCTAAGAAAGAAAGTAAACCCTAGAATAAATCTAGATACTCAAGAATAAGAAATAAACTTTATAAGCTTTAGAATATTAAAGATTCCCTCAAAATCTTCAAATTTCCTTAAGCTTTCTTCTTGATTTATTAACTTTCTCTCAAGTTTTTTCAAAAATAATTTTTAAAGCTCTCTAAAAATGGTCGAAACTTGGGCAAGACAAGCTTAATGAAAGAGAAAATACTTTTTCCTTTTAATATACACATGGCCGAAATTTAGGGGGAGGGGCATTTTTATCATTTTGAAAAAAAATATCTAATAAGCTTTTAAGTTATCAAAATCAAGTTGATAACTTCAAACTTAAATGAATATGCCACTTGTTACCAATAATAATTAAACATATTACATAACAATTATATAATATTAATATTATTTAAATATTTAATATTTAATATTTAATATTTAATATTTAATATTTAATATTTAATTAAAATAATTATTAATATATATGTATTTTTTTTTACACTAAATAACAAAATACATATACAAGTGACTGTGTCAAAATCCCATTTGATAAATTATTAATATGTATCAAATCAAATTTTATATCAAATACAAATACATATTAATTATTAATTGACCAAAATTCCCTAATGCATGTACTTTCGTTTAACCATTTAAACGATTCGAATTAACTCATTTAATCCAATGAAATATTATAAATAATTTGTATTATTCATAACGCGTTGTCCAAGTTCTTAACGAGTACACTTCATATTGTGGGACTCTTTAACTTAAGGTTATCCATCACGGAATCAAATTTTGTGTCCATAATTCACCCATTCGTAAATTATGATGACCACAAATAATCTCGCTAAACTGTAACATCCCCGATTTGGGAGATGCTACTGGCAGAGAATAGGCCGTACTATTCCCCTAATCCACTGACTTTCTAACTACAAACAATACTGATACTTTTCTCAATATAATTTTATATATGGGACTAATACCCAAATTCACAATACAGCTCGAAATATAATATACATTTGACTGAATATATAATTGTTGGACGATTATGACCCATAGCATCACTATTTGTACAGAACATGGTGTTGTTGTACAAATTAACTATGTGACAAAGGAAATTGCTCTTTTATCATTTGTAATTAGATTACCGGGATATATAAATGATAAAAGTCCATATGATTAGTTCCGGATTGATAAGATATGAGACAGTATCAATCCATGAAGGTTTAATCATTAAAACATCCCCAGTCGGAGTATTATCGAGATTGGACATTGATAATGCGGAATAGACTAGTATTGCACTTGTGTGCGTTGTGGGAGCATAACGGCATAGTTCTCATATATTTAAGTATTGGATACTCATGCAAGTGAAATAGGAGGTTGTGTTCACCGATGGTATGGAAACAGCTTCGCTCTAGATAGACCCCTCGGAATTCCATTGGTAGTATGACTATGTGTCTATGAAAGTCCGAATCAGGGTAGATGTATTTGGTCTTAACCTGAGACTAACATCGCTAATACTTGCGACAATCAATATACTTTGGTTTTGGTCGTCCAGGGCTTTAACAGGTTCTGTGTACGCCTCTTCTGGGTATATTGAGAATCATAGTGTATTGGGTGTGATGTCAAGATGGAAGTATCACTCCAGTCATAGTGGAGATGATGGTCACGTAGGATATGGAACTGGTGCTCTTATATGCGGCAGTTATCGGGATAATATGAATAGGTAATGTTTATCCGATTATAGAGACTAGTTACCAGAGATCCGATATGTGCTTCGTACGGGCAGACACAATTTCACGTCCAGGCCTAGCACGTGACATCCGATACTGGATCGCAATATGCAATACTACGTATACTACGCCTGATATAGATTACATATTCCTTTAAGAATATTTCTGGAGAATTGGGTAGGCACGGTGCTTTGCTAGAAGCCAACGATGTCTTGTAAATCGGTAAAAACGTAGTACTAGGTACGTACGTGTTCGGATAGTCCGACGACCGGATTTACTGCCAACATATCCAGGGATCTTATGGGTCGCTTCCCGAACATTCACCGATGACGTATGACTCGGACATAATTAATCTAGGATTAATTATAAGAGAGAAAATTAATCTAGGATTAATTACGGAGATATTTTATCTGGGATAAAATATTATTTAAAGAGAGAGAACGATTGATTTGGAATTAATCGATAAAATAATATATTCGATATATTAAACGAAATTAGATTTCGACGCGTAATTAAAATTAGATTTTAATTCGGGCGAACGAGTTAATTTAGAATTAATTCGTTAGCGACGTGAATAGTAATTTTACTATGCATAATTATTTAATTAAATTTGATTTAATTACGTCGCAACGGAAAATTCGTTAATTCGGAATAAGCGAACCCGAGCCCGGGAGTGTTTACGGGCACACTCACATTTCGAATCAAGTGGGGCCCACAAGTCACATCACGCGTCACATCACTAGTCAACTTTATCACTTTAGTGATGGAAGTTGTTGGTTGATGGTTGAGTGTGGAACACACTAAAGTGATGGCTTGAAAGACATTTAACATTTTTTATTATTTTGGTATTTGACTTTCATTTTGTGTATTAGATTACACAACACACACAACACTCATCTCTCTCTCTCTCTCCCTTATTCGGCCAAGAAGCCATTTTTTCTCTCTTTTGCTTCTCCTTTGCCGAGAGCAACACAAGGGGAAATAGAAAAATTATGCCAATTTTTCAAGAGTGCTAGCACACCAAATGGGTCATTCAAATGTGATAGGGAAACCCATCTATGAGCATGGAATCCATTTACAAAGCTTGGAGCTTGAAGATCAAACATAGAGCACAAAATAAGGGCATGGCCGAGATCTACAAGGAATGAGCAGAAAATTTTTGTGTTCTACGCATCGCAAATCCGATCAAAGTGAGTATTTCCGCAACTTTACTTTTTTGTATTCGCACTTTTCATTCTCTTAATTGATCCTGGTTTGACCTAGAAAACCCAACAATGGTTTCAAGAGCCTTGATTAAGCATGAAATTGATTTAGGGTAAAATTTGGGTAAAATTGATTTGAGCATTATTTGATGAAATTGTTTGATTGAGTATGCTTGAATGATGATAACTTAGAGTTATACATGATCAATTTGATGAAAATTGAATTGGATTAATTTTTCCCTAAAATCTTTGGCTTGGCCGAAAGTTATGGTACCCTAATGTCATGGTAATTTTTTGTTCTTTTGATAATTGGATGAGTTGAAAGACTTGGGAAATGTTGATTTGAGATTCAATTGGATTGAAATCGGAATTGGACATTAAATCCCCAAATTTTCGTGAACTATAAGCATGGAAATGAATTGATTTTTTTTATTCAATAATGTTGGACATGTGTTGATGATGATAAGCATGATTAATTAGTGTATTGGTATTTTGGAAATGTTAATTTGACTAATTAATTATGGCTAATACACTTTAAATAATTAAATTGTGAAATTTGAAATTTTGGAATTTAATTAGTTGGGCTAAATTTGGAATTGGGCTAATAAAGTTGTATTTGGGCTTAATGGGCTTGATTGGGCCAATTTTGGTTTAGGTTAATTGGTTGGATCCAATTGGGCCCAAAACCATATCCATAAAGTCCAAATATAATTAAATGGGCCTTTAAAATTTTAATTGGGCCTAATAGGCCTAAATTTTTTTTTGGCAAAGGGTGATTCCTTATTGGGCTTTGGTTGCCAAAGTCCATGCCTTGTAAATTAATTGAAAGCCCATTGGACTTTAATTAATTTGACATTTGATGTTAATTGGGCTTTGAGACCCATAATGATTAGATTTAGAATCTAAGTCGCAAAGGCTCATTAATAAAGTGTAATTATTTAATTTGGAATTAAATAAAGAATTAGTATTAAATACAAATTAAATTGGATTTAATATTATAGTTTGATATAATTCAAGAATTCGTACTTTGAGTACTTATTCTTAAACGAGTTGGACTTGCGCAAATCAAATCGTTGTTTGAACATTGGATGGTCATTAATTTCATATTAATTAATTGGATTAGATTGATTGATAACATGCTTTATGTGAATACATGGATGTGATCTATGAATAATGTATATCGGGTGGATATTAGATGGGTGAGGGCAATTTTGGAAATTGTTGTAATAAATTTAGAATTTATTAAATTTGACCTGCGTGTCCAACCTATTACCTCTTGACTCTTTGTATTTCTCTTCTCACCTATTCCCCTCAATGTAAATGAGGTTTCTTTAGAAGTGTTATGTAATTGGGTAGAAGTAAGATTTGTGCTAGCGGGAGAGAGGAAACTCTTGGAGAGTTGATGGCTATGCTCTAGGAGACAGAGCCAGAGCTTCTAAAATGGGCAAAGGCAAAATCATCACAGTATTCTAGGAAGACAAAGGACATATCCCAAGATGTCTGCCTAAACTGTGGCAAACAGGGTCACTGGAAGCGTGACTGCCGTATGGATAAGGCAGACATGAAGGAAGTGAAGATGGGCAAGGCTCCGGCTTCAAACATGTTTTTCATAAACATGTTCGCTATTAGTTTCAAAATTGGATTTTGATACTAGATGTGGTACATAAATATATAGTGATGTGCAGAATCTGCTGATTAGCAGGATACTGACTTCAGTTGAGATTTATCTGCGAATTGGAAACGGGACGAGAGTCGCTGTTTTAACCGTAGAAACCTAAGTTTAGGAACTACCATTTGGGTGTGTACTTAAATTAGGAAACTATTATAATGTAACTAGTTTGACTAGAAACATTATCTCTATATTAGAGTATAACTCGTTGCGGGTATACCTTTATAATCTAGAACACTAAAGTGTTTTATTTTATAAAGATGATACTGAGATAACCACATTAGATGTGAATAACAGTATTTATATTTTGAATATAAATGAATCTCAAACGTATAACATGACAAACAAATAGCTCAAACTGAATTAATCAGATGAGACTTATTTGTGGCATTGATGTCTGGGACACATTAAACAAGACTCGTATATCCACACTTTTGAAGAGTGGATACTAGGACGGATTTGATTCTATTCAAATGATGTCTACGAATCTAGTTTATTAGGAAAAGTGCCTAAAACACCTTTTACATGGTAAAAGTACAAGTGCCACCGATCTGTTAGCCCTCGTTCATAGTGACATAAGTGGGCCCAAATCTAGCTAGGCTAGAGGTGGATATGAACACTTTGTAACCTTTACAGATGTGGCATCGCGTTATGGTTATGTGTTTCTTTTGAAACACGAATCGGGAACTTTTGATAAATTCAAAGAGTTTCGGCACGAAGTAGACAAACAGATCGGCTAAAGTATTAAACCGTCACGGTTAGACCATGATGGAAAATACTTAAGCAATAAGTTTCTCGAATATATGAAAGAGTATAGTATTCTTTCATGATGGACTCTTCACGGAACACCTCAATTTGACGGTGTGTCCGAACTGAAAAACCGAATTTTGTTGGACATGATAAGGTTAATCATGAGTCGCTCTGAGCTACCATTTTCCTTCAAGGGATATGCATAAAACAGTGCAACACTTATTTTGAATAAGGTTCCATGAAAATCTGTTTGACAGATTTCATATTAGATATGAACAGGAAGAAACCGGGTTTTCTAATTCCTGAAGATTTGGGTATGCTGGGCATATGTTTGGATGATTCCAAACTAGAACCCAAATATGATAAGTGCCTAAATTGTAAGTTATTCTATGATAACCAAAGTATAGTACTTATACAACTCACAAGAGAACAATTTAATTGTTGCTCACCATGTGGTTTTCCTAAGAGGAATACCTATATGCAGTGGTAAGTGGGAGGAAAGTAAAACTCAATGAAAATCGGAGTAATACTGTTCCAAGCACCGATTCCTTAATGGAACACAAACAGTTCATCAATGATGAAACTATACCAATAATCTTCTAATACACAAGAACCGCGCAAGTCGGAGAGAGTCAAAAAAACACCTGGAAGGTATGGGTTTCTGATCTCACCTCGTAAAGATGTCAATCTTATTGAGGAATACGAACTGACTACGTATGAGGAAGTGATACAAGGTATCGACTCCCTATTATGGAAAAGTGCCATTATATCTGAAATAGATTCCATGTATACCAACCAAGTTTAGACACTGGTTGATGTACCGAAAGGCATTGTGCTTATTGGTACTATATGAGTCTTCAAGGAAGACATACATGGATGGCAACAAACCAACGTAAAAAGCTAGGTTTGTAGCGAAAAAGGTATCGTTATCAACATTAT
The DNA here is from genome assembly GCA_019454045.1 of Zanthoxylum bungeanum. NCBI lineage: Eukaryota > Viridiplantae > Streptophyta > Magnoliopsida > Sapindales > Rutaceae > Zanthoxylum > Zanthoxylum bungeanum. The sequence goes on from SKCR01036264.1 coordinate 83,840, forward strand.
TTCGATTACGACGAAACCTTTTACACGTTGCCATGGTTAAATCCATTTGGATAATTCTTGCTAATGCCGCATGTTTCATTTATGAAATATGGCAGCTGAACGTCAAAATCGTTTTCCTTAAACGGAAACCTTTTGGAGGATGTTTACAATATCCTGACGGTTTTTTCGTACCAAACATGCAAACAAGTTTTGCAAATTAAATCGATCCATTTATGGATTGAGGCGAGCATTATGTTCTTGGAACTGATGTTTTGATGTAATCATAATGGTGTATGATTTAATTCAAAACTGATATGATTCTTGTGTATATAAGGAAGTTAGTGGGAGCGCACTGACAGTGACTATCCTATAAAATGATGATATATCATTTCTTGGAAATGACATTCCCATAATACAATCGGTGAAAGCTTGGCTTTCATAAAAAATTCTCCGTAGAATTCTTGGGAGAGTCAACCTTTATTCTAGGAATAAGGATCTACTAGGATAAATCTAAAAGTTTTTGAAACTCTCCAAGAACTCGTACATTGAAATATATGTACGCGACCTGGTGTCTCATATGCTTTGAGCATATGGAGTCACAATCAGGCCAATCCAAGTGATAGTCACTGGATTGATGTTAAGAACATCCTTAAGTATCTTAGACGAACTAAGGATGTTGTCTTATACTATGGAGAATGAGAACTTGAAGTGACTGGGTTCACTGTTGCAAGTTTCCTAACCGATAAAAACGACTATAGGTCGTAATAAGGATACTATATAGTTTGAATAACGGAACAGTAAGCTGGAAATCTTCCAACCAAGATACTGTTGCCGAATAAACAACAAAAACAGAATATTGCTGCAGTTGAGGCAGCAATAGAAGCACTTTGGATCTATATAATCCTAATTGGATTAGGAGTAGTTCTGTTAGCAGCTGAGCTAGGCTACAACACAGGCTAAAGAATTAATGGTCTCATCAACGATCCAAGTATATACTTCAACTATTCATCTGATTCGTTCGGATCATACATCGTGGCGATGTGATGATCGAATAAATCGCATCAGATGATAACATTACAAATCCACTGACGAAAGCATTCTTCTGAGCAGAATTTTGAGCGAACCGTACATAGTTCAAGTGTAAGACACTTGAGTGATTGGCTATAGGCCAAGTGGGAGATTGTTGGACAATTATGACCCATAGCATCACTATTGGTACAGAACATGGTGTTGTTGTACAAATTAACTATGTGACAAAGGAAATTGCTCTTTTATCATTTGTAATTAGATTACCGGGATATATAAATGATAAAAGTCCATATGATTAGTTCTGAATTGATAAGAAAAGACAGTATCAATCCATGAAGGTTTAATAATTAAAACATCCCTAATCGAGGTATTATCGAGATTGGACATCGATAATGCGGAATAGACTAGTATTGCACTTGTGCGCGTTGTGGGAGCATAACGGCATAGTTCTCATATATTTAAGTATTGGATACTCATGCAAGTGTAATAGGAGGTTGTGTTTACCGATGGTACAGAAACAGCTTCGCTCTGGATATACCCCTCGAAATTCCATTGGTAGTATGACTATGTGTCTATGGAAGTCCGAATAAAGGTAGGTGTATTTGGTCTTAACTTGAGACTTACATCACTAATACTTGCGACAATCAATATACTTTGGTTTTGGTCGTCCAGGGCTTTAACAGGTTCTGTGTACACCTCTTCTGGGTATATTGAGAATCGTAGTGCATTGGGTGTGATGTCAAGATGGAAGTATCACTCCAGTCATAGTGGAGATGATGGTCACGTAGGATACGGAACTGGTGTTCTTATATGCTGCAGCTATCGGGATAATATGACTAGGTCATGTTTATCCGATTATAGAGACTAGTTACCAGAGATCCGATATGTGCTTCGTACCGGGCAGACACATTCCAGCCTCAAGCCTAGCACGTGACATCCGATACTGGATCGCAATACGCAATACTACGTATACTACGCCTGATATAGATTACATATTCCTTTAAGAATATTTCTGGAGAATTGGGTAGGCACGGTGCTTTGCTAAAAGCCAACCATGTCTTGTAAATCGGTAAAAACGTAGTACTAGGTACGTACGTGTTCGGATAGTCCGACGACCGGATTTACTGCCAACTTATCCAGGGATCTCATAGGTCGCTTCCCGAAGATTCACCGATGACGTATGACTCGGACATAATTAATCTAGGATTAATTATAAGAGAGAGAAAATTAATCTAGGATTAATTACGGAGATATTTTATCTGGGATGAAATATTATTTAAAGAGAGAGAACGGTTAATTTGGAATTAATCGATAAAATTAATATATTCGATATATTAAACGAAATTAGATTTCGACGCGGAATTAAAATTAGATTTTAATTCGGGCGAACGAGTTAATTTAGAATTAATTCGTTAGCGACATGAATAGTAATTTTGCTAGGCATAATTATTTAATTAAATTTGATTTAATTACGTCGCAAAGGAAAATTCGTTAATTCAGAATTAGCGAACCCGAGCCCGGGAGTGTTTACGGACCCACTCACATTTCGAATCAAGTGGTGCCCACAAGTCACATCACGTGTCACATCACTAGTCAACTTTTTCACTTTAATGTGATGGAAGTTGTTGGTTGATGATTGAGTGTGGAACACATTAAAGTAATGGCTTGAAAGACATTTACCATTTTTTATTATTTTGGTATTTGACTTTCATTTTGTGTATTAGATTACACAACACACACAACACTCATCTCTGTCTCTCTCTCCCTTATTCGGCCAAGGAGCCATTTTTTCTCTCTTTTGTTTCTCCTTTGCCGAGATCAACACAAGGGGAAATAGAAAAATTATGCCAATTCAAATGTGATAGGGAAACCCATCTATGAGCATGGAATCCATTTACAAAGCTTGGAGCTTGAAGATCAAACATGGAGCACAAAAGAGGGGTATGGCCGAGAGCTTCAAGGAAGGAGCAGAAAATGTTTTTGTTCTACGCATCGTAAATCCGATCAAAGTGAGTATTTCCGTAACTTTACTTTATTGTATTCGCACTTTTCATTCGCTTAATTGATCTTGGTTTGACCTAGAAAACCCAACAATAATACCATATGTTTTACAATTCTATAAATGAATACTCATATTTAACTCTGTTTCACAAATATCTTAGAATGAACCTTACTCAACTTGACTGAACTCTATTTCTGACTCAACCTGGTGGACAAAACCCTCTAGTGGCTGCCATCAGTATCCATCCTCTCGAGCTCGTCCTCCAAGAACCATCAAAACAAAACACTGGGAATGAGGGGTTAGATAGTTTGAACGATCTAAGTGAGTGGACGATTTTTAAAATAAAAACTAGAATACTTTATGAAACTCATATGTTAGAAATCAATTCGAATCTTTCTAAAAACATTCCTTTTCTAGAAAACTTCTCTCTGAAATCTGCTTTTGAAAAATCTGGTCTGTGAACCATTTTTGAAATCTCTGTTTCTGAAAAACAGTTTCTTTGGGGAAAATTCTTTCTCTGGAAACTAACTCTGAAATCTGTATCTAAAAACTGTTTCTGAAAACTAATCTCTGAAAATTATTTTCTAACAACCTGATATCTGAAAACTGATATATGTCTCCAAAAAACTTGATGTGTGGGGGCGTTACGTATCGCCGTCCCCCCATACGCCTAACTAGAGCAAGGAGTGCAAATCCATAACTTTGGGGCGTTACGTAACGCCGTCCCCCAAAGCATGCCACTCATATCCCTGAAACTAGTGGTCTTGGGGCATTACGTATCGACGTCCCCTAAGCCACTGAACTAGGACCTGGGATGCAGATTTATGCTACCCTCCAAGATCTGAATCTAGGATCTAGGGGCATCTGTCATCCCTAGTCCTGAACTAGGATCTGGGGGCGTTACGTATCGCCGTCCCCCTAGTCCTCTACATGTGCACATGTTATCCGTCAATTTGATGTCTGTAGCAAGTTACATACTGAGGTGGGTTATTCCCCCATGCCTCGAAAATTCGTAAAACTCATGCGTTAAAATTCAATCTTGCTAAAACGCATCATTCGTAAAACAACTGTAATAAAACTCATCTTTTAGAAACATGCTCTTTCTTAAAACAACTGAAATAAAATCTTGCTAATGCCCTATGTGCTTAAAAAAATAAATCTGATATCCAAACACATAAGTAAATATATTTAAAGAGAAGGGTCCACTCACTGATTTGGAGTTTCGCTGGCATTGATGAGTGCTATTTATATCACTATTTCCCATTCATCTAACCTAATATTTTGTATAAATTCTCAGGTTTTGTGAACGTTTTGATGTGTTTTGTGTTATTTTGCAGATAAATAAAGTTGGGAAAGCATTGGAAGTAATTTGGGGCCAAAATAGAGAAAAATGACAAAAGGGGTACTTTCATAATTTTCAGTGTCGCGACGCCTAAAGTGCGCCGGACATGCTAACGTGCGCCAAGGGACACGTGTCAGAATCTGAGAAATTGGACTTGCTAACGTGCGCCGGTTGCCACATGTCATCATCACAGAAGATCTGCTAAAATGCGATGGCTGCCACGTGTCAAGATCTCATTGGACCAAAGCAAGCGTGTGCCACGTGTCAATCTCTCATTGGACCAAATTGTAGGTTTCTAATATAGGTCCCAAGATCATGAAATCAAGCATAAAAAACATATGAATACATCAAGGAATAATGGCAGAAACATATACTCACAATGATTGGTTTGAGATGCAAAGAACACAAGTCTTTTTCTACCTCCATCAAGCTCGGTTTTGGCCATCTTGAACTGCAGTGGAGTGCATGGTGGGGGCTGTTTTGGTGCTCCAAAAGCCGGCCATGAAAGACTCCATTGAAGCTCCAAGCTTTGAGATTCCATGCTCACAAACTCACTTCCCTATCACCTTTGTATTCCTCCATGAGTGTGCTAGCACTTAGATCTTGCAACAAGATCCAAAAGCTTCTCCATTTGCTCGGTCAAACCAGAAGAAAGTGAAGAAGAATCGGCCAAGGAGACCGTGAGAGAGAGGTGAAGGTTTTTGGCTCCAAAAGCCTTAAAACCATGAATGTCAAAAACAAGAGAGAGAAAGTGATGCTTTTTGTATATCATTTTTTTTTCTTTATTTACCATGTAATATAAAATAAAAGGATATACAAAACTTTAATTAAAAAGTCAAAAAGTAAAAAGCAAAAGCTTTCAACTTTTCACCCATCACTTCTACTTTTTACATCAAGTCACTTCACTTTAATAAAGTGACAACTTGTCATGTCACATCACTCAAAGTGACAAGTGATTTGACAATTGATGCGACTAGTGATTTGACGCTTGATGTGACTTGCGTGCCGCACTCGAATTCGAAATACGAATGCGCTCGCAATCACTCTCGGGCTCGGGTTCGTTAATTCCAAATTAACGAATTTTCCGTCGTGTCGTAATTAAATGATTACGCCTAGCGAATTCACTATTCACGTCGCTAACGAATTAATTCTAAATTAATTCGTTCGCCCGAATTAAAATCCAATTTTAATTCCGCGTCGAAATCCAATTTCTAATAATATATCAAATATATTATTTTATCGATTAATTCCAAATTAATCGTTCTCTCTCTTTAATTAATATTTTATCCCAGATAAAATATCTCCGTGATTAATCCCAGATTAATTTTCTCTCTCTTCTAATTAATCCCAGATTAATTAAGTGCGAGTTATACGTCATCGGTGAATCTTCGGGAAGTGACCCATGAGATCTCTGGATATGTTGGCAGTAAATACGGTCGTCGAACTATCCGAACACGTAAGTACCTCGTACTACGTTTATACCGATTTACAAGACAAGGTTGGCTTCTAGCAAAGCGTCATGCCTACCCAATTCTCCAGAAATATTCTTACAGGAATATATAGATCTGTATCAAGCGTAGTATACCGTAGTATTGCGTATATCAGCCCAGTATAGGATAGTCACGTGCTAGGGCTGGGGCTGGATAAGTGTCTGCCCCGTCCGAAGCACATGTCGGATGTCTGGTAACTAGTCTTTATAATCGGATATACATGACCTTGTCATAATATCCCGATGGCCGGCCAGCACTTAAGTGCACTAATACCGTATCCTGCGTGACATCATCTCCACTATGACTGAAGTGATACTTCCGTCTTGACATCACACCCAATACACTACGACTCTCTGATAAACCCAGAAGTGGTGTACGCAGAACCGGTTAAAGCCCTGTACCACCAAGACCAAAGTCTATCGATTATCGTAAGTATTAGCGATGCAAGTCTCAGGTTAAGACTATACACACCTACCTTGATTTCGGCCTCCCATAGACACATAGTCATAATACCAATGGGATTCCGAGGGGTCTATCCAGAGCGAAGCTGTTTCCCGTACCATCGGTGAAACACAACCTCCTATCGCACTTGCATAAGTATCCTATACTTATATATATGAGAACTATGTCGTTGTGCCCTCACAACGCGCACAAGTGCAATACTAGCCTATTCCGCATTATCGATGTCCTGTCTCGATAATACTACGAATAGGGATATTTATTGATTAATCCTTCGTGGACTGATACTGTCTCATATCATTCTCAATCCAGGAACTAATCATATGGACCTCTCTTCTTTTATACATCTAAGGTGATCTAATCACAAATGATGAGAGTACAATCTCCTTTGTCACATAGTTAATTTGTACAACAACACCATGATCTGTACAAATAGTGACGCTATGGGTCATAATTGTCCAACAATCTCCCACTTGGCCTATAGCCAGTCACTCGAGTGTCTAACACCCGAACTATGTACGGTTGGCTCAAACTGCTGAGAAAATGTTTTCGTCAGCGGATTTGTATGATTATCGTTTGATGCGATTTATACGATCATCACATCGCTATGATGTATGATCCGAACGAATCAGATGATATAGAGGTATATATCTGGATCTTCGATGAGACCTTCAATTCCTTAGCCTGTGCTAACGCCTAGCTCAGCAGCTAACAGAACTATATCTAATCTTATTAGATTTATTATCGACCCAAATGGATTCTATTGCTGCTTCAGCTGCAACAACAACCTGCATTTGTTGTTTATTCGGTAACAGTATCTTGCATGGAAGATTTCCAGCTCACTGTACCGTTATTCAAATTGTATAGTACCGTTTGCGACTTTTAGTCGTCTTTATCGGTTATATGAAACTTGCTACAGTGACCCCAGTCACTTTAAGTTCTCCTTCTCCATAGACTAAGACAACATCTTTAGTTCTCTAAGATACTAACGGATGTTCTTAATATTAATCCAGTGACTATCACTCGGATTGGCCTGTTTGTGAATCCATATGCTCAAAGCGTATGATACACCAGGTCTCGTACATTTTTCAATGTACGGTTTCTAGGAGAGTATTTCGAAAGCCAAGCTTTCGCCGATATTTATTTTATGGGAATATCATTTCCAAGAAATGACGTATTATCATTATTTTATAGGACAGCCACTATCAGTGCGCTCCCACTAACCTCCTTATATACACAAGAATTATTTTCGTTTTGAATTAAATCGTACACCATTATGATTATATCAAAACGATAATTCCAAGAACCTGATGCTTGCTTCAATCCAATCATGGATCGAATAACCTGCATTATCCAAATGGATTTACCGTGGCAACAGGTAAAAGGTTGAATCGTAATCAACATAATGTTGATAACGATACATTTCCGTTAAAAGCCTAGCTTTATACGCTGGTATGTTGCCATCCATGTATGTCTTCCTAGAAGACTTTTAAGTACCATTAGGCACAATTCCTTGTGGTACATCAACTAGTATCCAAACTGGTTGATATACATGGAATCCATTTCGGATTATACGGCACTTTGCCATTATTAGGAGAGTTGATATCTTATATCACTTCCTCATACGTAGTCAGTTGGTATTCCTCAATAAGATTCACATCTTTATGAGGTTAGATCAGAAACCCATACCCCAGGTTGTTTTCTGACTCTGTCCGACCTGCGCGGTTCTTGTGTATTCGAAGATTAATGGTAATAGTCTCATCCTGGATGAACTATTCATGTTCCATTAAGATTCAGTGCCTTGAACAGTATTACTCCGATTTCCATCGAGTTATACTATCCTCCCACTTACCACTACATATCGGTATTCCTCTCAGGAAAACCGTATGGTGAGTAACAATCTAATTGTTTTCTTGTGAGGTGTATAAGTACAATACTTATGGTATCCCTAGGATAACCTACATTTGGCACCTATCCTATTTGGGTTTTAGTTTGGTATCATCCAAACATATGCCTAGCATACCCAAATTATCAAGAATGAGAAACCCGGTTCTTTCCCGTTCATATCTAATATGATATCTGTTAAACAGATTATTATGGAACCTTATTCAAAATAAGTTCTTGCACTGTTTAAAGCTTATCCGTTGAAGGAAATGGTAGCTCAGAGCGACTCGTGATTAACCTTATTATGTCTAACACAATTCGGTTAATCCGTTCGGACACACCGTCAAACTGACGTATTCCGGGAGGAGTCCTTATTTGAAAGAATACTATACTCTTTCATATATACTAGAAATTTATTGCTTAAGTATTTTCCATTACAGTCTTACCGTGACGGTTTAATACTTTAGCCGATCTGTTTATCTATTTCGTGTCGAAACTGTAAAAGTTTCTGATTTGTGTTCTTCAAAAGAAACACATAACCATACGCGATGCCACATCCGTAAAGGTCACGAAATATTCATATCCATATCTAGCCTAGCTAGACATGGGCCCACTTGATTCACTATGAAGTAGGGCTAACAGATCGGTGGCATTTACCCTTTTACCAAGTAAATAGTGTTTTAGGCACTTTGCCCAAATAGACTAGATTCGTAGACTTTATTTGAATAGAATCAAATCAGTCCTAGTACCCGTTCTTCAAAAGTGCGGATATACGATTCGTGTTTAGTAGTGTCCCTGACAACTATGCCACAATTAAGTTTCTTAACTGATCAAATCAGTTTGAGCTATTTATTTGTCATGTTATATATTTGAGATATTATTTATATTCAAAATATAAATCTTGTTATTCACATCTAATGTGTTTATCTCAATATCATCTTTATATAATGAAACACTTTAGTGTTCTAGAATATAAAGGTACACCCGCAGCGGGTTATACGCGATATAGAGATAATGTTTCTAGTCAAACTAGATACATTATAACAGTTTCCTAATTTACGTACTAACCCGAAGGTAGTTCCTAAATTCAGGTATCTACGGTAAAATAGCGACTTTCGTCCTGTTTCCAATTCGCAGATAAATCTCTATTGAAGTCAGTATCCTGTTCAAAACAGATTCTGAACATCAATATATTTTATGTACCACACTAAGTACTTAAAATCCAATTTCAATACTAGTTGTGAACATAATTATGACAATCATATTTGAAGTCAGAGCCTTGCTCGTCTTATATTCCTTCTTAGGATATGTTCTTTATCTCCCAGAAGATTATAATGATTTTTCCTTTGCCTGTTTCAACATTCCAGAAGCCTTTGGCCAAGCCTCGTGTTTCTGGAATATCGAATTAAGGTGCGCCTTGCGCTACAAGCTTAATATATTATTTTATCAAATAAAATAACCTATTAATTTCCAGGACCATCCTGAAACTTTATTCCCAATTTGAAAATTAAACCATTTAAACACGTTTTCCCCAGGATTATGTTTTAAATGTCAATCTTTCAATTATATCTTGATTCTAATAGTCCAACTATTTAATCAACGATTTGTGGTACTATTTATTATAATTATTATAATAGTCCAACTATATAATCAAATATAATTTAAATTAAATAACCTCAATTACATTGATTACTATAGTCCAACTATAAAATCAACTGTAAACTGAAATTAATTAATTCAAATATATTGATTAATATAATCCAATTATATATAATCAAATATAATACAGTCCAACTGTTTATTAAAACAACAATTAAATATTAGTCCAACTAACATTTAATCTAACGACGAAATAATTTGAATGAGCGCGTATGGCGAGTAATTGAACGAGTATTGCAAATTCAATTCTTGCCTCCCACTATTTTTCGGCGAGCCTCTAACCCTCTGTCGAGTACTCGGGAAACCGTGTTTCCTAGTGGGCTAGGATCCCGTTAAATATCACACAATCTTGACTTTGGCCAACAAATTGTATGATAATTAACTAGGTAGATCTCGAAGATCAATTGGATCCCATCCAATTCCTAGATCCAGTAGGCGAATATCCAAATCCTAAACATATATCTTATATATGCCAATACATCCAATGTATTACCTAACCTTTTTCCTCTGAATCAACTAAGCCTTGGCTTTGGCACAACAAACCTAGTTATCCCAGTCAAGCGCGACCCATTGACCATGGAAAGCTTCGTAATCAATGTCGATGGACAAGAAGTGGTCTTGACTTTGGCCAACAAACCACAACTTGGACAAGACACCGATATGGAACAAAGCCTTCGTGATTCAAACACATCTTCGACGGACAAAGGGCTTGACTTTGGCCAACAACCCAATGCCAATCTCGGATCTTGAGTGAGAATCACTCAATGGAAGGAAAAACACTTGATATTGAGCGAGGGTTTTTCGCGTGCAATTGGCAACCAATTTATTATCTTTGTTAAGGTCTCATCATCATACACCCTTAAACATGCATTCTAAACACATAATAAATCGCATATGAAATAAAATAATAATGATATGCGGATGGATACTTTACATTGATCCTAGATCAAATCTCTCATTTTCTCTCTCCAAAGCTAGCACATGTATTTACTTCTACCCGTTACACTACACTTCTAAAGAAACCTCATTTTCATTGAGGGGAATAGGTGAGAAGAGAATACAAAGAGTATAGAGGTGATAAGGCTGGACACGCGGGTCCAATTTAATAAATCAAATTTATTACAACAATTTCCAAAATTGCCCCACCCGACTAATATCCATCTGATATACATTATTCATGCATCGCAACCATGTATTCATACAAGCATGTTATCAATCAATCTAATCCAATTAATTAATCTGATAATTAGTGATCATCCAATGTTCAAACAACGATTTGATTTTTGCTCGAGTCAAACTCGTTTTGCGAATAAGTACTCAAAGTACGAATTCTTGAATTAAATTAAATTACATAATTAAATCCAATTTAATACGCATTTAATTCTAATTCACTATTTAATTCCAAATTAAATATTACACTTTATTAACGAACCTTTACGACTTAAATTCCAAATTTAATCGCAACGGGTCTCAAAGCCCGATTAACATCTAATGTTTATTTAATTAAAGTCCAATGGGCTTTTAATTAATTTCTATAAGGCGTGGACTTTTGGTCAACTCGGGTCAAACCGAACAACCAAAATCCAATCCGGGAGTTACCCCATAAGCCCATAAATCAATTTTGGCCCATTAGGCCCAATTAAATAATTAAGGTCCATTAAGTCATAATTGGACTTTATGGATACGGTTTTAGGCCCAATTGGATCCAACCAAATTGGCCTAAACTCAACTTTGTACAACAAAGCCCAAAAGCCCAATTACAACCTTAAGGCCCAATTTCCAAAATAAGCCCAATTAATTAACTTAAAAATTCTAAATTCCATAATTAATTAACCTAAGTGTAATACACAATTAACCACCCAATTAATATTTCTAAAACATCAATTATCATACTTAATCATGCACTTTAGTGACAAATAGTGTCCAACACAATTTATTAAAATCAAACCCATTTTACATGCTTTTGTTCTCGGCAATTATGGGTTTTTCCAATCCGATTCGGTTTCAATCCAATTGAATCCACAATCATCATTTCCCAAATCAATTCAATTCATCCAATGAATTAAAATCAAAAAACACAATGAATTTCAAATTCAATTGAATTCGGCCAAGCCACTTTAATTTGGGAAAAATGTTCCAAATCAAAATTCAATCAAATTGAACTTCAAAACAACATTACCCAATTGTTTTAAGTCATCCAATGATCAAACAAACAAAATCACCAAGAAATTTAGGGTTCTTTAATTTCGGCCAACATAAGCAATTTGGGGAAATTTGTTCCAAACACAATTTCAACAAATTGATCCAATCAATCTTAAATTAAACATACTTTAAGCATTCTCATTCATCCAATTTCACAAAATATGCTCAAAATCAAGTTTACCCAAATTTGTCACTTTATGCCAACAAAAAAAACTGGGGAAATTTGTTCCAAACATAATTTCTTCAAATTGATCCAATCAATCATAAATTCAACAACATTTAAGCATACTTAATCAATCAATTTAATCAAATCATGCTTCAATTGATTTTACCCAATTTTTCATGCCCAAAATTTAGGGAAAATTGAATCCAATCCAATTTCATGAAATTGATCATACACAACTTCAATTCAACCTCATTCAAGCATACTTCATCAAACAATTCAACCAAATCATGCCTAAATCGAGTTTACCCAATTTTAACCCTAACTTTTTCATGCTTGATAATGGCTCAAGATACCATTGTAGGTTTCTAATATAGGACCCAAGATCATGAAATCAAGTATAAAAAATGCATGAATACATCAAGGAATAATGGCGGAAACATATACTCACAATGATTGGTTTGAGATGCAAAGAACACAAGTTTTTCTACCTCCATCAAGCTCGGTTTTGGCCATCTTCAACTGCAGTGGAGTGCACGGTGGGGGCTGTTTTGGTGCTCCAAAAACCGGCCATGAAAGACTCCATTGAAGATCCAAGCTTGAGATTCCATGCTCACAAACTCACTTCCCTATCACTTTTGTATTCCTCCATGAGTGTGCTAGCACTTAGATCTTGCAACAAGATCCAAAAGCTTCTCCATTTGCTCGGTCAAACCAGAAGAAAGTGAAGAAGAATCGGCCAAGGAGACCGTGAGAGGAGAGGTGAAGGTTTTTGGCTCCAAAAGCCTTAAAACCGTGAATGTCAAAAACAAGAGAGAGAAAGTGATGCTTTTTGTATATCATTTTTTTTTCTTTATTTACCATGTAATATAAAATAAAAGGATATACAAAACTTTAATTAAAAAGTCAAAAAGCAAAAAGCAAAAGCTTTCAACTTTTCACCCATCACTTCTACTTTTTACATCAAGTCACTTCACTTTAATAAAGTGACAACTTGTCATGTCACATCACTCAAAGTGACAAGTGATTTGACGTTGATGCGACTAGTGATTTGACGCTTGATGTGACTTGCGTGCCGCACTCGAATTCTAAATACGAATGCGCTCGCAATCACTCTCGGGCTCGGGTTCGTTAATTCCAAATTAACGAATTTTCCGTCGTGTCGTAATTAAATGATTACGCCTAGCGAATTCACTATTCACATCGCTAACGAATTAATTCTAAATTAATTCGTTCGCCCGAATTAAAATCCAATTTTAATTCCGCGTCGAAATCCAATTTCTAATAATATATCAAATATATTATTTTATCGATTAATTCCAAATTAATCATTCTCTCTCTTTAATTAATATTTTATCCCAGATAAAATATCTCCGTGATTAATCCCAGATTAATTTTCTCTCTCATCTAATTAATCCTAGATTAATTAAGTGCGAGTTATACGTCATCGGTGAATCTTCGGGAAGCGACCCATGAGATCTCCGGATATGTTGGCAGTAAATACGGTCGTCGGACTATCCGAACACGTAAGTACCTCGTACTACGTTTATACCGATTTACAAGACAATGTTGGCTTCTAGCAAAGCGCCATGCCTACCCAATTCTCCAGAAATATTCTTACAGGAATATATAGATCTGTATCAAGCGTAGTATACCGTAGTATTGCGTATATCAGCCCAGTATCGGATAGTCACGTGCTAGGGCTGGGGCTGGATAAGTGTCTACCCCGTCCGAAGCACATGTCGGATGTCTAGTAACTAGTCTCTATAATCGGATATACATGACCTTGTCTAATATCCCGATGGTCGGCCAGCACTTAAGAGCACTAATACCGTATCCTGCGTGACATCATCTCCACTATGACTGAAGTGATACTTCCGTCTCGACATCACACCCAATACACTACGACTCTCTGATAAACCCAGAAGTGGTGTACGCAGAACCGGTTAAAGCCTTGTACCACCAAGACCAAAGTCTATCGATTATCGTAAGTATTAGCGATGCAAGTCTCAGGTTAAGATTATACACACCTACCTTGATTTCGGCCTCCCATAGACACATAGTCATAATACCAATGGGATTCCGAGGGGTCTATCCAGAGCGAAGCTGTTTCCCGTACCATCGGTGAAACACAACCTCCTATCGCACTTGCATAAGTATCATATACTTATATATATGAGAACTATGCCGTTGTGCCCTCACAACGCGCACAAGTGCAATACTAGCCTATTCCGCATTATCGATGCCCTGTCTCGATAATACTACGACTAGGGATATTTAATGATTAATTCTTCGTGGACTGATACTGTCTCATATCATTCTCAATCCAGGAACTAATCATATGGACCTCTCTTCATTTATACATCTAAGGTGATATAATCACAAATGATGAGAGTACAATCTCCTTTGTCACATAGTTAATTTGTACAACAACACCATGATCTGTACAAATAGTGACGCTATGGGTCATAATTGTCCAACACAAATATTTGACAAATCATATGTTGCCACGTGTCGACCTCTCATTTGACCGATCCTAACCGCGTGCCACGTGTCAACTTCTCATTTGACCAAAAATCCAGCCATTCACCGTGCGCCACGTGTCATCTTCTGATTGCGCCGCTCTGTCGCGTGACAAGTGTCATCTCCTGATTATGCCGACAATGCCCGTGGTCAAGGCGTCGCGACGTCGGTTCCAGAAACTGTCTATAAATTCAGTTCGGTTTCATTTCATTTATTGTGCTTTCCTTGGGAGCTTTTCCCTGATTTTATAGGAAGCATCTATTTTTGTAAATTATTTGTAATAATAAAATTATGTATTTTCATTTTTAGTTTTTATTACAACATTTTATTTATTTACTTTTATGTTTTGTAGTTAATTTTACCGCTGGGGTAAAAGGTGAAACATTTAATATAATTATCTAGGTTAATCTCACTTAATTATAATATTTAAATTATAATTTAACCGGATTAATTAATGACATACTTTATTACCACCTACATGGCTGGTTTAAATATAAATTACCTTACCGCCTATATGGCTGGTCTTTATGTTACAGATAATTACCGCCTATATGGCTGGTGTAGTTGGACTGAATTGATTACCGCTTATATGGCTGGTTTTAAATGTTTAACATTATTAATTCCTGAGAAAGCAGAACAAAAAATAATTTATATATTATAGTAAGTGAGATTCCTAGATAAGAAATATTAAATGTGGATCCTCTAACTCCAGCATTTTATTTTATTATAGGGAAATGATGAAACACAATATTCACACTTAATAATTGATTTTCTTTTTATGGGTAATTCTTTAGTTTGTTTATTGAGTCTTAAGCTTAATGCTTCTTGTTGTCTTATCACCAATAAGATTGATGTGGTAAACTTAAAATGAACTAGACATAGGGATTTTAAGTTTCAGTCTTAGATTCAATAGCCCACGATCTTCCTTGAGGATAGATAACCCTTTAACAGATTTCCTTACAGGATAGACATATACCTATCGGGAATGGGTAGCCATAATTGGAACTTGGTCTTAATGAATCCAGATAATTTGGTTGACATAGGAATATGGTTCAATTGGGTTATACTGGGTATTTACGTCTGACCATCGAAGAGGCTTTTGCATATCATCGTGTTCCAGGTTAACAAATTGATTTATTACACATAAATAAGAGAGTCAATTCATCTTTTTAATAATATTGTGTGGAGTCACGACCCTAGATCATTGAGTCTTTTCTTTTATTTTCCTTAGTATTTTCTTTTGATTCTGTTTTTATTTTATTTTGCAAAACCACATTCAACCAACCAAAAGCAATCAATTCCTTTCTCCCTATAATTAGATACCTGTAAATAAATAGTATCAATAATTAATAACAACAGTAGGATTTAAGTCCTCGTGGGATCGATATTTTTATACTACTTGAACGATATGTGCGCTTGCGTTATACGTGTGTGTTTACGCCGGTCAAATTTTTGGCCCCGTTGCCGGGGACTTATTTTCTTGAGTTATTAATTTTGAAGCTATCTAATTTACTTGTATCTAATTTTCTTTATTTTTATCTGTAATTTTTTTTTCTTCTTTCTTTTGTTTTCAGGTGATTGAAAAATGGAACATTATTGAGAGATTGAAAGATCATGAGTTTTACTAGAATAAGATACACCCCAAATCTGGGAGGCCTGTTGTCCAGCCCAACAACTATCACTGGATGTCAGAATCAAGCAATTCTACATTTGCTCATCAGAACGACATGGGGAGATGTGTAATATGTGATGGTAACCACCCGAACGATCAATGTATATACCTTTCAGAGTGGCAGAATTATTGGAATCATTCAAGGTACGAAGAATCATCACATTTTCCATCTTATCCACCATCCATCTACGATCTTCATCAACAATCGGAACCATCAGAGGAAGATCAGTTGATTCACATGCTCAAAGATTGGTTCGAGGAACGGGAAGCTCAATTTGATGCACAAATTCAGAGTCAAGCAGCGTCTATACAGAGGATGACAGATCAAGTTAGGCAATTAACAGACAACATGAATCACATATCTCACGGAGCAAATTCAAATACTACTGAAGAAGCCTTTCAATATCCTGAGATTCATCATGACATCATAACAGAGGACGTGGTTGAGTAGTATCAAGAATCAAAGGTATCAGTTCAGGAGCCTGAACCAATAAAGTCTCAATTTTATTTTTATTATTCTGACTCTGACGAGGATGAAAAAGCTGAGCTATTTGTACCAACTGCACCAACAAAGGAGGATGAAACTTTCTTTCCTCCAAATGAAGATCTTGGAGCTTCCATTGCATAAATGTTTAAAGAAAATCTACCTGAGACAATCATTTCACTCAGATCAGAGGATGAAGACTTAAAAACAGATATAACTTTACATCCTCAGATTGACACTTATGGAGCATGCATTTCACAGATGACGGATGAAGAATTGAACGCGGAAATCCTAAAATACATCTGTGAAGAAAAGGTGGAGCAAGAAACAGAGCAAATGGAGGAGCAATTATCAGACCAAATTGAAGATCCAGTGAATTCAGGCGAAACATCACTGTTTTGGGGAGTACAATTTAGAGATATCACCCAGAAGCTTGACAGAATGGAACTTCCATTCCAAGTCAAGCACCATACGAGACCTCCTGATTTTATTTCTTTCTTTTCAGGAACCACTGGAGCAATAAAGGTTAAAAAAGTAGCAGAAGCACTGAATCAGATAAAATATTATTTGCCACTTTACCGTAGGAAGAGACCCTTCAAAAGCAACGCTCACGAGATTGTCTTTAATCGGACATCCAAAACGACATTGAAACCTCATTAACAGATGGATTTCAGTCACGTCTGGCTGAAGATGAAAAATTTAGCGCTAGCAGGGAGGCAACCCATGCACTTTGTTGTAGAGTTTTTAATTTTGTGTGTTATTTTTGTAGGGAAAAGCACAAACGGAGCATTTTAAGACAGAAGGAATGGTGTTTGGCAATCACAAAGAGGATAGCTAATTCATTAGAGATGGCTGAGTAAAGAATGAATTCTTGAGACGCATCCTAATGGATTTATATACCAAACGAGTAGCGTATTGCGTACACAATTCTGTTGCCTTAATTATTGTTGTGATTCACTTTTCTGTTGTAATTATCTTTATTTTCGTAGACATGATCCAGACTTTTTGACATTTCACGATTTCTTTTGTTTTGTTTAGCTAACAAACGTCCTCTGGAAGATACTAGTGCTATTATTACTCACCATTTTCAGGTTCTATAAATTCAACTCATCATTGCACTTTTGAAGACATCCAGAGTAAAAAAAATGGAAGCCCTTTCAAGAAGACGAGTTGAAAACATCTGTGTGTTTTGCGGTACTAGTGCCATAATACGTAGAAGCAGCACAGGAATTGGGTCGAGTCTTAGCTGCAAGGAATATGCACTTAGTATATGGCGGAGGAAATCTTGGACTAATGAGGATCGTTTCAAAGGCTGTACAGGAAGTAGGCAGTCACGTTTTGGGAATCAACCCAAAACCCTTGGCAGAGGCAAATCTTATTGGATCATCAAATGGAGAGGAACTGATCGTGCCAGGTATGTCTGAACGATTGGTAGAAATGATTAATCGTGCTGATGCTTTTATTGCTTTGCCAGGTGGCTTGGGCACATTGGAGGAAAATTTTATAGTGCTATCTTGGGCGAACCTGAACATACACCAGAAACTGCTTGGACTGTACAATGTTGAAGGATTTTATGATTTTCTTTGTGTGTTTCTTGATGATGCTCGGAGAAATGGGTTCGTGTCAAAACCTATGGAAGAAATCCTCTTCACTGCCAAAACTGCTCCGGATTTAATTAACCAAATCTTAGCCTATGAACCACAAATTGACCCTGTCCTTTCAAAGATAAATTGGTCCAAGGACGATCGTGGTAAGAGGCGTCGGATTAATCTGGATCTTAACCTTTAATTTCCTGTAGAATTTCAGCTAACCATGTATTATCTTCTAAACTCTTCTTTTACTATTTAAAACATTGGGGACAATGTCTCATTTAGGTTTAGGGGAGGGAATTAGTTTATCAGTACCTTGTTTTTAGTTGTGAGTTTTTTTTATTTTTAGTCCAAAATTTTTTTCGAAAAATAAAAAAAAAATTGAAAAATTTTCAAAAATTACAAAAATATTTTGCGTTTTTGTGTTTTTATCTTGACTAAAAATGTGAAATTGGTAAGAGATAGCTGAGTAAGGAGTTTCCACTTCTGAGACGTATCTCAAACCATTTTTTTCAGAACAAGTTAATTTTTGTTTATTTCCTTTTGAATTATTTAATTTGTGAATTCTCCATAAAATTGACTAAAATGGATCTTCATATGCTCAGTTGGCAGGTATTATCAATATGTATAGTAACATACGGACATGAGTTAAAATTGAAAATTTTGTAATATTCAGTGCTCTAGTTTAAATGGAGGAAGTATCTCAAAAAGCAATGGAGTAAAAAAAAAGTCTGAGATCCGAGTTATTAAGTCTGTAAGGGTGTTTTAACACCTAGTGCCCTAAAACCAACTGGTTTGGGAGTCACTGGCCCAAAGCTCGCTACATGGATCAAAGATGCTACAAAAATATATATATCTGAAGTCTAAGTAATTAAGTCCGTAGGGGTGTCTCTGTTGGAAATGGTGATCGAGCACCATTCACTTTTATATGAATATTTGATATTTATGCAATATAATATTTATTTTATCATGGTTATTTATTTATTAATATGGTAAAACTCTTACTTTATTTATATAATGTAAATCTAATTGTTAGATTACTCTAAGAGTTAGAGATTTCGAGTTACACTCGGAACCTTATATGAATTTAGTAAATACCCCGAGAGTTACTACATATGGTGATATAGTTGCAAGAGTTGCAAATGGTGTTGAGAAATATCACGCATTCTCTCGAATATAAATTATTCATAGTCTAGATATATTGACATGGGTCAGTCATTATATTGGTAAGACTAGTGCATTGTCTATATATGTAATGGACATATGGTTTGTCTCAATAGACTGTGAGCTTAGCGGAAGTTCGTATAGAAATGCAGATATTCATTAGTTGAATGAATATTGAATTAACTCATAAAAGATGACTAATAGATATTCCATAAAACTGTCAATAGTTATCTTTTCGAGTTGAGTAGTTATTGTGGTCCTTTGACTTGAGACAACACGGTGGTCTTGTGAGTGATCCTATGTGCCTGATACCATGCATGTCAGAGACCTTTCATGATCTGGCCTCTGGATGACTGTTAGGTATAGACCGATGCTCACGAAGATCGGTGTGTGTTAAGATGAGGATTCGTCAGTCCATATGGTTGGATTTTATTTCCAGAAATTTTCAGAATATATTCCGGAAATCTTTTGCCCGAAAGTTCGTTGAATAAATTGTTTCTTTAACATTATAAATAATATTCAAAAAGAGTTTTGCTATATTATTTATTAATGGAATATAAGGATAAAAATTTCATATATTGAGTAGATAAGGTTTTGACAGTATAACTATAACCTTACTCAATTGGAAATGCTAATGACGAAGGGATTATACAATAGCGTTTTAACCTCGACTTGTATGGTTCGACGTGTCGTGTTGTTTAGTCATGATTTGTAGGTGTACAGGCCTTCATGAAATATGTATATAAGTATATGAGATATATATGTATATATATAAATAACAACCGAACGTGAGCCTAGAGAATTCCATTATATTGAGTTTACTCGTTGAGCACTAGGGCGACCTCTCGTCAAATGTTAACAAAGTATTTTTGGGTATTTAGGATTAAATTGTTTAATCCGATAATTCATGAGATGAATTGAATTAATTAATTTTATATCAAGAGTTGATATAATTTTATTGTATAATAAATGTAAATTTGATTTACATTAACTTAGTAATTATTTTGTGAATTAATTTAATTGTTAAATTAATATATAATATTAATTACTTAGATTATACAAATAAAGCTTTTAATTAGTTAGAGTAATTAAGGTAAAGCAAAATTGAATTATTTCGTTAAAGTAACTAAATGATTCATAAAGGTAACTTAGTTACTAAATTGGTGAGATTAATTTTAACCTTGGTTAAATTACCTTTTTGAAATGTGTGGTGTAGGGAAAAGATTCTCTTGAACCATGGTTTAATAAAAGGTAAATGGTTTGATTTTAGTTTTGATTATTTTTTTAAAAAGAAAAAGCAAATGGACTTCCCTTTTTTTTTAGCAAGCTTCTGCCGAAACCAAAAATAGAGAGAAATTGGTTTTTGTTGTTTTGCTTCACTCACTACCGTACAAAAGAAACCAAATAAAAGAAAAGAAAAAAATGGGTTGTTTATGTTTTTGCACTTGCTCTCTGCCGTTGACCATAAGCAAAAACAAATAGCAAAAAATCACTTTCCCTTTTTTTTTTGCTTAAGCCACTGCCGAACCAGTAAACAAGAGAAAGAGTTGTTTTTTGCTCTCAAAATCCAAGCCATTATTCTCACCAAATAATTACCCAAAAATATAATCAAGTCCATAGAATTAATCCCTAAATGTTAAGGGTTAATATATGTTCTTGAAGTTTTCTTTTTCCTAGGGTTCAAGTGTTGAATTTTTGGGAAAATCTTAGTTGTTATTCTTGAGTGATCAAACCACCTTTTAATCACCAAGATTTGTTCTTGGAGGAGCTCAATTTGGTGGAGAAAGAAAGAAGCTCAAAGTTTGGAAGAATTGGAAAACCTTGGATGCAACCATTCTCAAATTGGAAAGGCTTGAAAGAAATTGTTGGTAAATTTAATTTGTAAATTTATTGTTCAATTTCTTGATGATTATTGTTGAGAAAAATTGTTGTGGATTTGTTGGATTAATAGGAAGCATGTTAGTGAGGAATTAGAAGCATTTGAGTGTTGAAAATTAGTATATAATTGATATGTTAATTTGAATGCTTGGATTAATTTTTTCAAGAGTTGGAAAATTATTTTGTATGCTTGAATTAATTTTTTCAAGTGTTGGAAAATTAATTTTAGTAAGTTTGGATTATTTTCAAGTGTTGGAAATAATTAGGATGCTTAGTTTTAATTTGTCAATAGTTGATAAATTGATTAAAGTGTGTTGAAATTTTTAAATGGACTTATGGTAATTTTTAATACATGAAAATGTTTTCATGCATTGGAAATTTTAAGTTTGTAATTAAAAATTTTAAACCCATTTTTTAAGGACTACCGAAAATTAAAAAAAAAAAAAAAATTTACTCGCTCGCGATTTGATCTCGGGCGGGTTTCCACTGCGCTCGGTTTTGTCTGTTCCTCTCACAACAGTCTCAACACCTGGTGCCCTAAAGCCAACTGGTTTGGGAGCCATCGACCCAACACTCGCTACATAGACGGAAGGTATTGTATATAAATAAAAAAAAAATCAAAGAAAAAATCAGAAAAATCCAAAAAATTATTCCATTGCTACAAAAAGTAGTGAATTCTGATAAAACTTTATGACAAAAATATTACTCTCTTATCAAGTGCACTTGTGACTGTTGTGGGCAAAAATGAGTTGATTAATATTTTGTTGGGTGTGTATATGAAGAATGGTAAATATAATCGGAGAATTTACTTATTCAGTAATTTAGAAAGAAACAAAACAACTAGTAACTTGGAGTAGAAGTTTCATCTGATTAGTCATTAACTTCTTTATTCTCTTTTCGCTTGTCTTTTTGCTTTTGTGTGCATGAATTTTACTTTCTTTTTACTTTTGTAAAATATTTGTGGGTATCAATGCTGTAAACCCTCATGAGACTACAACTCGTCCACTAGGGACACCTAGGGGTTTAAAGGCTTGTTGCATACGCTAAATGCAACCGTGATCCCTACGAAAGTGGCTTAGTTAATCTTTGTTATTTTATTTTGTGTTTTGCTCGAGGACAAGCAAAATGTTAGGTTTGGGGGTGTGATGAGTGGTATTTATATCACTATTTCTCACTCATCTAACCTAATATTTTGTATAGTTTCTCGGTTTTTGTGAATGTTTTGATGTGTTTTGTGTTATTTTGCAGATAAATAAAGTTGGGAAAGCATTGGAAGTAATTTGGGGCCAAAATAGAGAAAAAATGACAAAATAGGTATTTTCGTAATTTTCAGCGTCGCGACGCATAAAGTGCGCCGGACATGCTAACTTGCGCCGAGGGACACGTGTCAGAATCTGAGAAATTGGACTTGCTAACGTGCGCTGGATCTTGATAACATGCGCCGATCTTGCTAACATGCGCCGGCTGCCACGTGTCATCATCACAGAACATCTGCTAAAATGCGCTGGCTGCCATGTGTCGAAATCTCATTGGACCAAAGCAAGCGCGTGCCACGTGTCAATCTCTCATTGGACCGAATATTGGACAAATCACATGTTACCACGTGTCGACCTCTCATTTGACCGATCCTAAGCGCATGCCACGTGTCAACTTCTCATTTGACCAAAAATCCAGCCATTCACCGTGCGCCACGTGTCGTCTTCTGATTGCGCCGCTCTGCCACGTGACAAGTGTCATCTCCCGATTGTGCCGACAATGCGCGTGGTCAAAAGTCGCGTTGACTGAAAATCCGTGTTGGCGTCGCGACGCCGGTTCCAAAAAATGTTTATAAATTCAGTTCGGTTTCACTTCATTTCTTATGCTTTCCTTGGGAGCTTTTCCCTGATTTTATAGGAAGCATCTATTTTTGTAAATTATTTGTAATAATAAAATTATGTATTTTCATTTTTAGTTTTTATTACAGCATTTTATTTATTTACTTTTATGTTTTGTAGTTAATTTTACCGCGGGGCTAATAGGTGAAACATTTAATATAATTATCTAGGTTAATCTCACTTAATTATAATATTTAAATTATAATTTAATCAGATTAATTAATGACGGACTTTATTACCGCCTATATGGCTGGTTTAAATATAAATTACCTTACCGCCTATATGGCTGGTCTTTATGTGACAGATAATTACCGCCTATATGGCTGGTGTAGTTGGACTGAATGGATTACCGCCTATATGGCTGGTTTTAAATGTTTAACATTATTAATTCCTGAGAAAGCAGAACAGAAAATAATTTATATATTATAGTAAGTGAGATTCCTAGATAAGAAATATTAAATGTGGATCCTCTAACCCCCAGCATTTTATTTTATTCTAGGGAAGTGATGAAACACAATATTCACACTTAATAATTGATTTTCTTTTTATGGGTAATTCTTTAGTTTGTTTATTGAGTCTTAAGCTTAATGCTTCTTGTTGTCTGATCACCAATAAGATTGATGTGGTAAACTTAAAATGAACTAGACATAGGGATTTTAAGTTTCAGCCTTAGATTCAATAGCCCACGATCTTCCTTGAGGATAGATAACACTTTAATAGATTTCCTTACAGGATAGACATATACCTGTCGGGCGTGGGTAGCCATAATTGGAACTTGGTCTTAATGAATCCAGATAATTTGGTTGAAATAGGAATATGGTTCAATTGGGTTATACTGGGTATTTGCGTCTGACCATCGGAAAAGGCTTTTGCATATCATCGTGTTCCAGGTTAACAAATTGATTTATTACACATAAATAAAAGAGTCAATTCGTCTTTTTAATAATATTGTGTGGAGTCACGACCCTAGATCCTTGAGTCTTTTCTTTTATTTTCCTTAGTATTTTCTTTTGATTCTGTTTTTATTTTATTTTGCAAAACCATATTCAACCAACCAAAAACAATCAATTCCTTTCTCCCTATAATTAGATACCTGTAAATAAATTGTATCAATAATTAATAACAACAGTAGGAATTAAGTCCTCGTGGGGTCGATATTTTTATACTACTTGAACGATACGTGCGCTTGCGTTATATCTGTATGTTTACGCTGGTCAGACATAACGTTACTTTACCGAAATATTTTATGGTTCCTGCGATAACCCTCAAAGGACAACTCGATTAGAATTCATGTCGTATGATACATTCTTAAATTATCATCACTATATGATGTTCTACATTTGTGTTATGGTAAATGACATGTATATAGAATGATACGAAGCTCTTCGGGTGGTCTCTAATGTTCTAGTTTAAAACTGGATTGGCTAAAATTTTTATCCTGAGAAATGGTCTCACGTCGCGACGCACAGACTTGTGCGTCGCGATGCGACCTGGAAAAGGCTGAAACAGTGAGATAGTTTCTGGTTCGCGTCACGATGCAAATTCATACGGGTCACGACGCACATATAACAAAATCGAGTTTGAGCTTATTTTTCCAGAACTCGTCACTACGTGTGGTGCGTGGCGTGGCGTCGCGAGGCCAATTTTAGGGCCTAATATCAAATTTTCCAAGTCTAACTTGCTTCACCATACTTCTCACACTAAAACCTTCATATAAGCATCACTTTAACTACACAATGTATACTCAAGAGACATATTTAACCCCACTTTATGTACCAATTTATCAATAACACAGACAAGAAGCACATTCAACTTTCCCCCTCCTATACATTCACATACACAAAGGCCTCAATGCAACATAATATCATCATGTTACTTTCCAAAACACATGCTAACAACCAAATTCAAGCCAATTTAATAATCTCAATTTCTAGGGTTTAAATGGTGTGAATTTAGGGCTTTAAATTCTTGTTAAAAAATGAAAATTGAGAAGATAGAAAGAGAATGGAAGCTTACTTGACAAGAAAACTTGAGAACTCATCACCATTCCTTCATTATTTTCATGGAAATGAAGAAAATTTTAAAGATTATCTTCCTCACTTCAAACACGTTTTTCACCTCTTAAGGGATGCATGAATAGTGCCTTATTTATAGGTAAAGTGGCTGATTTTTGTGATAAAATGAGTGGTTGAAATTTTGCCACATGTCCCATTTCTTGAAATTATGCATGAAATTATAATTTTTGTCCCATTTTAGATTTGCGTTTTGAATAATGTACAACGCAAAAGTTGTAGGTCTCGGTCTAATCTTTCCGAAGATATAAAATTCATAAAAATCGGAGTTCATATGAGAAAGTTACGGCCTAATCACTAAAGGTTGTTCAAGGTGGGTCGTAAGCTAAGTTCCGCGTTGAAATTTCAAGAAATCTTCTGAATGTCCCGAATGTCGTTTTATTAGCACATACTTGCTCGAACATGATTTTTATCAAGTATTATATTTTCGAACTACAATAGTCGTTAAGCTCTGGTAACGTACAAGTCGTCTAGGTCACCGGTTGTTACAATACAAGTCGAGGTCATTACATATGTATAATCCCTCTATCACAGGCTATCAATATTATACCGGGGATATAGATAGGAACGTCAAATTCCTAAGGTATAACATAGTCGACTTTCAAATTTACGATCTTTAAATAACACTCGGAACTCACTTCCGAAGTATACCACGGCCACGGATTCTATCTGATACTCACAAGATATCATGAGCATCAGTCAACACCCAACGAGCAAGCGGAGGTCTGATCTAAAAAGATCGGTGACGTGACTACCATCAAAGTGTGGAGGATGTCTCATATATCCACAGTGGTATCTCAAGTCTAATTACCACTATGATACTCGACTCGATAAGATTCCTATTGACGTTGGTGTAGCATCTATGATGAAATCTTCGGTGAGTCGTTCAGTGTTTTTCAAATAAACACCTACACGTCTATATGAGTCTCCCAAAACTCATGGTTCATTGGGATAAACCATCAGACTAAGTCTCGATATACGACATATACTAGTCTAAGTGGATTTTACTAACAGACCCGCGTTAGTAAATCTTCACCAGGAACTTTATTTTAGAATATACAACTTATAGTCACGCTTCTCAATATCAATTACAAATTACATTGTAAATCATGGGGTCTTTATCTAATATATACATATCAATAAATAATATTTAGTTTCAATCTAATCGTAATTAGATCGAATACGTATATAAAAATAAAAGGTGCTACCATTAGGTAAGTAATATTATGGAAAAACAATTGTTCGTATTCATGAATGAGACATAAATATGATCCGGATTGGCGCTCCTAGCACCAACCCTAACACATGAGGCAAGGTGGAGGGTCATGCTTGAAAAACTTTATGATCTTGTCTAACTGGGGGAACTACTGTCTAGTGAGCCAATGAAGGTTCTACCGGTGGCGGTGCAATGGGAACTGTGGGTTCTCCAGGTCTCGGCTTTGGTCTTGGAGGCTGCTACTGTCAGGTAATCAATAGAACAAGGGCTTCTACGGATCGCTGGATCTGCCGCAAACCCGAAGCTACTGGTCTGGCCCTATATTCTCCTACACCACCCTCATGTACAAATTCCGCTCTCTGCCCCTATCTGGCTCAGGAGGAGGTTACATTGATCTATGGTATGGATCTATACTCTGGGGTGCCCTACCACGCCAGGTCTACCTCTGACTTCAATTCTACTTTGGGTAGCATGATATCTAAGTAATCAAGAAGGAAAATGGTCAATTGAATTCTAAAGAAACCATGATCAATCAGAATGAGACATACCTCATGATAAAGATACTAGAGAAACAACCTCTTATATATTAGTACCTCTGGCATACTACATATATAAGAAACTACTACTCTTCCAGTGTAGTCACTGACTCTCTAAACCATCCTCTGATACCATCTTTGTAACATCCCCAATCTGGGAAGGTTACCGACAGATGACAGATTCCACTGCCACCTAAGCCACTGACTATAACTAGAAATACAACTATTTTCTTATCTAATTATCTTTTCATCTTAGCAATATACAAGCACGGACATTACAAAAAACTGTTTTAATACATAAACCACAAGAAGACATACATAGTCTGTACCATCATATACATGTCACACATCAAAAATAAAACAAAATGGACTACATTCTGTGTGAATGTAGGTTTGACATGATGGACCCATGTGACTATTGACTATAGTGCTACTCTTGTCCCTGATCCATGTCTCTAAAAGATGGTTATGGCTCACCAGCGGAAAGATCCTGCAAAACTGGAGAGTGGGGGTGAGTCCTAAAGAACTCAGTGAGTGGAGCTATAAAATCAGAAAATCGTATTAGTAAATACTCATAATAAACGAAATAACTTTCTGAATTAGAAAGCTTAAATCAGGTTTTTCTCTTCAAGACTTTTATGAAAAATCATTTTATAAAACCTTATGTCTAAAATATCTGAGAATCTACTTAAAGTCTCACCCCCCCCATACGCCTAAACTGGTGGTCTTGGGGTGTTACGTCTCGCCATCACCCAAGCCACAAAATTATAGCTAGGGGTATTGATCTATGCTACCCTTCTGACTCTAAATCTGAGATCTAGAGGCATCTGTTATCCCTAGTCCTGAACTACGTGATCACACGTTATCATTATCCGTCAATTTCACATCAGTGTCAAGTTACATCTGATGTGGGTTTTCCCCCCATGCCTCTGAAAATCAATAAAATCATGCTTTGAAAATCATCTCTTTCTAAACAATTTCTTAAAACATCCTCATTAATAAAATAATCTCAAAATCATTTTGGCTAACGCACTAAAGCATTTAAAAGTAAGTTTCTCAACAAAATAATTAAATAAACTCAGTTTGAGAAAAATGGTGCACTCACTGTGCTACGGCAAGTCCGGTGCGGCACATGACGTATGTGATCTCTTAGTGCTCTGGCGTTGATCTAACGTCAAATAAACCATTAGTTTCCTTGTAATTGATAGGAAAGAATATGTAATATATGATTGACGTTTATGCTAGTAACATGACATATCGCGTATATATACACTTATACGAAACCCTTAGGGTGCTCTTTAACTACTTATGATGAAACTGAAATGGATAAAATTGATCCGGAAAAATCTGGTCATGCGTCGCACAAATAGCTGAGTGTAGGCACTGCATTTTTGCATATAAGTCCCGATGATGAGTCTCACAATGAGACACTACCTCTTAAATTATGGAAGTTGCGGGAAACAGACTTCGGAAGGGAAGAGTCAGACATTGACATTTTTTTGGATTTAATTCGCTTGTTTAGCTTCGGGTTCGCTTGTTGGACCTTTGTTTTAAAACACATCCTTAGCCAAAACCCCCGCAAGTCACACACCAAGCCCACACACCACCAAGCCACACACCAAGCCCACCAAAATAAGCCAAGAAAATCACTAAAGTACACGCCCATCACCTTCCAAAATAAACAAAATCACACATTAAACACATGCCAAAATCAAGACAAATCACCTTCCCGAATTAAAAGATACAAATCAAATTTCATCAAATGCTTTCCTAAGTCAATTAAAAAAGATCAAATCAAATAAAATCAAATCATATCCCTAATCAAAAGAGAAGAAATCAAATAAAATTAAAACACATGCCTAAACTAAAGAATCAAATCAAATATCATTGTTGACGGTGGATTTTGGTCCCGGGGCAATAAGGGAATATTACTCCCGAGACAATCCTCCCTCAATAGTGAATTTGTTTGGTTATGAGGGACCAAAAGCAAATTTTAACGAAAGACAGATAATACGCCAATCGACAAGGAGATTTAACGTGGTTCGGCGGATCTGGGTCCGACCTACGTCCACGGGCACAAAAAAGGATGATACTTTTATTACTCAAACACACTTCTCAGCTCTCTCTTTTGTTTACAAGTCTCACAATAATGATCTTGATCTCAACTTTTTTGATGATGCCTTTTACACATACTAGGCCCTCCTATTTATAATAACAGAAATCAGACTCCTATTCGCACAAGAAATCCTAGTTGAACTCAGTCTTCTCCTCTTGTAAGGATCCCTCGTCTAATATTGCCTTCTCTTTTCTTATTCCTTCTTGGATTCTGACTCTTTCTCCTTGTGAGAGTATGATAATTTGTTTATCTTATCCGCAAGAATGGGGTGTCGTCGTGTTGAACACGACTCGCTGTCTGGTCGGTCTTCATGAGGTCGGTCATGGCAATCTTTCATGCTGAGAGTGTTTCTGCCGACCTTATAGTGCTCGGTCATCCGAACCAAAGTGGTCGATTTTCCTCAGTTGTGGTCGGGTCGGCTTGATGATATCAACCAGTCGGGGAATTACTCTTCTACCCTCGTCATGCTGCCTTAAATGTCATAGTGCCTGAAAACACCATCAACATCTGTCCCCTAGTTCTCGGTTCCAACAAGTGTACAAGTTGGTGCCGGGAACTATATAAAGATGGTGTTTCTGATCTGCTCCGTTGGAGATCGGTCTGGTGTCGAGAAATGTCTTGTTGCCTCTTTTCAAGCGCTTTAGCCTCGAGACACGCAACAGTCGTGTCCGTTTAAATGCTCATCAAATCAACTTTTAGGGTTTCTTCTGAGTTCGACACTTGTCAAACATCCGCCGGGTTCCCGCCAAAAAGGGGACGAATCGACCGTGTAGAGGAGTCTTCACAGTGGGCTGATCTCAGCCGTCCGTTTAAACTTGGGAGACCTCTTTTGCAGTCGACACCTGGCGTTCATCCGGGTTCTCCCCTTAGATCCAACGGTCACGAACGCCTTTGTCATGACTATAAGAAGGCGAGACTTTCATTGTTGCATCTTTTTTTCGGTGATTTCTCCTTCTTTTTTGAAACCCTCTTCGCGATTCGCCCAACTCCGTGTTCTTGAAGTTCAACCGTGGTCTTTTTCTTCTTCTGTGCTGTGAACATAAGGAACGGGCACAACCGTACTGCACAACCTCCTACTTTTTCCGAGGAGTACAAGTAAGTCCTCAGAACGGCCTTTTCCTTTTTTGTGTTTTATGAATCTGTGTTTGCTGGGGAAAGATTTATGGTTTGCTGGGTTCTGCTTTAGGGCACTTTTAGAGACCACTTGTTTTAGATAACATGGAGACCGTGAGTAGTTTCTTTTAGCCATAGACTGACTTCCCCTTCCTTCTTTGTTTCTCTGGGTGTCAGGGATGTCTGACAACAGTTCCTCTCCTGAAAAGCCTGCTAAAATCTCAACTCCCCCTACTGAGGAGCTTTCCTCGGGCTCGGGGGCTCCTAGTGTAGAAGACCTTGACACTACCCCTACTCCCTCTGAGATTGAACAAGACTCCTACCATCAGAGGGTTCCTCGGAAGGACCCAGAGCCCGGTGAACTTGGATCGTCGGCTCTGGATATGAACCGTCCCTCTAAAATAACTGAGGATGATCTGGCGCTATTGCGGCAACGATATGACATCCCAATAGATATCGCCCTTGAAGTTCCCGGCCCGATGGATCGTGCTAGTCAACCTGATGAGGGCTCGGTGGCACTTCTTCCTGCTTTTTTGAGTGTGGGCTACGGCTGCCGATGCACGTTATTGTGCTTGGATGCTGGCTGAGATGGAGATTACCCCTTGCCAATTGAGCTTAAATAGTTGGAGGATTCTGGCCGGCATATATGTGGTTTGGCACCGGGCAGGTTTAGGTGTACCTTGCTTGGAAGAGGTGAAGAGGTTATATCGTTTGAAGTCCAACCCAAAGACTCACTACGGTTGGTATTACCTCTCTGCTTATGATAATCGTCCAACCTTGTCCAGAAACTCCCTGTCTCAAACAAGAATTTCAAGGACCTTTGGTTCTGGGCTACTGGGGATTGGGGTCAGGTCCTGAGATCGTTTGAGGAGGACGTCTCGGTTCCGGACATCTTCAGGGCTGGAGGTTAGGAGTTTAATACCCCTTTTTTCTTTCATTATCCCTTTCTTAGTTTTTTAGGTTTCTAACTTCTACTTCTCTGGTTCCTCCCAGCTTGTTGGCGAGATGCTCCCAAGGTTTCTCGTCAGGTTCGGAGGCGGGTACATTGGGCTCGGGGTATGCTGCCCACTGGAGGAAGTTGGTCAATGATGCGACCTTTGTTGAGTCGGGCCTTACTCGGACCGTCCTCCGGAGGTCTCGGGTCGGATAGGTAGGTGTCTGATGGCTGTTTTGATGATCTTCCTGTTCGTTTTATCATGTGTTTGATGTCTTTGTCGTATGCTGCTCGGGTCCTGATTTCTTTTTTCTCATTTTTTGTAGGTATGTCGAAGAGGCCAACGTTTCTTGAGAAGTTGCCGGTACTATGAAGAAGCCGGCCATGCGGAAACTGGAACTTCCCGTGCACAAACACGGGAGCGAAAGCTTGCCGATACTTCCCGGGAGGATTTAAAGGCTGCCAAATCTGAGATCGGCGTTTTGAAGGCAAAAGTGGCCAGTGCTGAAACCAATTGAAGGCCAATGAAGAACAAATGGCGCGGGCCCGGGATGACCTTGAGGGAAAGAGGCCGAGCTTGAGGAGAGAGAGACCGATCTTGAGGCTGAGAAGGAGGCCATCCGCCTTGAGGGAGTTGGTGATTGTGCTGATCTGATACCGATGGTGCTGCCCAGTCTGAACATGGAACCTATTCATGCGGCCATCAGTTTTTGCAAGGGGGACATAGATGAGGAGGAGTTTCGGAAGTGGCTTTCTCCTCCTTCCGAGGAGGTGATGGATCCGCCCCGGTTTCGATTGTTCCGGCTTCAGAGGGCTCCCCATGAAGGACGACCTGAGGTTTCTGCCGCCGGCGAGGACTGTCTTGAGATCCCTCCTCCCATCCCTGAAGTAGAGGTCTCCCGTGCTGCCGAGGTCGAAGCCGCAGTTCCTCTTCACGATGGCGAGCCGCTCTTCTCCGCCATCTGAGCCAGTTGAAGAAGAAATTCCTGCCCCTGTGCGGGCTGAAATGAGAAAGGGTAACCCTACCGGGGCCCCTATGTACACTTAAACTTTTTGTAATAACATTACAATTTGTATTTTGACATACACACATGCATATTTATGGTTATTCCTATCTCTTTCTTATTTTTTTCTTTTATGCTTCTTTTGTTTACCTGAATACTCCGAGACCTTCGGGGGTTAACATGAGGTGGAGGGGCATAACCCGGCCCCGAGCTGAGAGAAGTAATTTGGACCTGGGGGAATGTTACGTCCCCAGTCCAAAGGGCTGACTCGGTGGACGTACCCAACCCCGAGCTGAGAAAGGAACTTGGGTCTGGAGGAATGTTACGTCCCCAGTCTGAAGGGCTGACTCGGTGGGACGTAATCCGACCCGGAGCTGAATAACCAAGCGGCCTCGGTGGAATGAAATCCAGCCCCAAGCCGAATAACCAAGCAGCTTCGGCGGAACGAAATCCAGCCCCGAGCCGAGAAAGGAACTTGGACCTGGGGGAATGTTACGTCCCCAGTCCAAAAGAGTTGCCTCGGGTGGGACGTAACCCGACCCCGAGTCGAATAACCAAGTGGCCTCGGCGGAACGAAGTCCAGCCCCGAGCCGACTAACCCCTGGGACTTTCAGAGGGGAAATGAATCAACATTCGAGAGCCCTACCGAATCTGGTACGGGCGTCCCCCTTCCAGACCGGCGGAAAAAAACAAGTTTCTGGAAAATAAAAAGGCGGGGGTGACTTAGCACCTATCCCAAAATAAAAAAAAATGTTTGCAAGCATAAATAACAACATGGATGCCTCAAAACAGCGTCCTGCCCGAGGTCTCCAAAACACAATTCTGAATCTTTCAATTCAGTGTCCCGGCGAACCAGGATTCGGATCAAAGAGCGTTTGAATGGTAAGGGCACATCCTCTACACGTTGGTTCACTGAGGATCCTGTGTATTGTATGAGGGCTCCTCCTTACCACGTTGGAGCAGGCACACGCCACAGGGGCATAACGCATCCCCGTGCTGTGTCTCTCACAGATCCGGATGATGAATGGATCAAAGAGTGTCCGGACTGCTAAGGGTATGTTCCTCCTTAGTTCCGGTATCACTGGAGCTAGCAATCGTCACGGGGTGTCATCACCCCCCGTGCTATGCTTTCCCACGGATCCATTACATCGGGTAGGTGAGGATAAGAAGAGTGTTCGACACATTAAGGGCATGTTCCTCCTTCTGTTCGGTAACACTGGAGTAAGCAATCGTCACGGGGGTATCATCCCTCCCCGTGCTATGCTTCTCACGGATCCTATGCATCGAGTATGCCTCTAAGGACCCGAGTCAAGAGATATACTTGGTTCTGGGGGAATGTTTCGTCCGCAGTCCAATGAGTATTGACTCGGAGGGATGTAACCCGACCCCGAGCCGAAAACGGCCTCGGCGGAATGAAATCCAGCCCCGCCGATGAAGAGGCCTCGACGGAACGTAATCCAGCCCCGAGTCGAAAACGGCCTCGGCGGAACGAAATCCAGCCCCGAGCCGCCGATGAAGAGGCCTCGGCGGAACGTAATCCAGCCCCGAGTCGAAAACGGCGGCCTCGCGGAACGAAATCCAGCCGCCCGCCGATGAAGAGGCCTCGGCGGAACGTAATCCAGCCCCGAGCCGATTGAAACATTAAGGGCGTTTCCTCCTTATGTTGTGCTTCTCAAGGATCTATGCTCTCTGTGTTTCTTTTTTTGTATGGAGTCGGATGGTTCTGGTGTGACTGTGCATTTTTTGTGGTGGTATCTATGGTCGGGCGGTTGCGAGTTTGTGCTTTTTAGCTTCGGGTCGTTGTCGTGAGCATGTCCCTGAATTTTTTTTTTTTTTTTTTTTTTTCAATATGGTTTCGTAAAGTTTTTTTTATTTGAGAATGCCTGGAAAAAAGAAAGCTTTTTATTCATGCTCGGGGACATACTGCCCTTCTTACAACTCCCTGGGGGTCATTCTGAGAGAGGCTTATGTATTTGGATCCCTGTCCTTTTTGCTGTAAACAGATAGGAGGAAGGGAAATTTTACTGGAAGTATTTCCTTAACATCTCAGCGTTCCATGGCTTTTTTAATCTTGTGTCGTCCAGTCGCTCTAAGATGTACACTCCCCTGGCTCACCACTTTTACCACCTTGTAGGGCCCTTCCCATTTGGCGCCTAGGGAGCCCTCCTCTGGCTTTCGAGTATTTATGGTGACCTTTCTTAGCACTAGGTCGTATGGGATGAAGGTGCGTGTCTGAATCCTTTTATTGTAAAAACGGGCTATCCTTCGTTGGTAAATTGTTGTTTTCATGGCCGATCTCTCTCTCTTTTCTTCGATCAGGTCGAGGTGGTTTCTGATAAGTCCTTCATTATGTCTACTCTCGTAGTGCTGAACCCTATGGGAGGTTACTCCGATCTCTGCCGGGATGACAGCTTCATACCCGTATGCTAGGGAGAACGGGGTTTCCCCTGTGGAGTCCTTATAGGTTGTCCGGTGCGCCTATAGTACCTCTGGTAGTTCCTCGACCCATAGGCCTTTGCTGGATCCAAGCCGAGCTTTGAGGTTGGCCTTGATGGTCTTGTTCGTTGCCTCGACTTGGCCATTTGATTTGGGATGGGCTGGTGTGGCAAACCTTAGGGCGATCTGGAGGTCTTCGCAGAGTTTTCTGAAACCTTTGCTGTCAAATTGCTTCCCGTTGTCTGTGATGATGGCTCGGGGGATCCCGAACCGGCAGACGATATTTTTCCTCAGGAATTCAGTGGCTCTTTTCTCCGTTATGGTGGATAATGGTTCTGCCTCCACCCATTTGGTGAAATAGTCTATGGCCACGATGGCATACTTCGCCTGCCCTTTCCCTTGTGGCATTGGGCCAATGATGTCTAGTCCCCACTGGGCGAACGGCCAGGGACTGAGCAGTGTGGTCAACTGTTCGGCTGGTTGGTGGTGGAGGTTTGCGTTTTTCTGACATCCTTCGCACTTGCGGGCCACTTCTATGACGTCCTGGTGCATGGTCGGCCAGTAAAAACCTTGTCTTAAGGCTTTGAAAGCAATCGAGCGACCTCCGGCATGGCTTCCGCAGATGCCCGTATGTATCTATCTCTGAGCACATAATTTGCCTCTTCTTCTGCAAGACATCTTAAGAGGGGGACTGAGTAACCCCGTCGGTAAAGTACCCCGTCGATTATGGAGAATTTGGTGCTTTTGTATTTTAACTTTCTGGCCTCTGTTTTGTCCTCTGGTGTTTCCCCCGTTTCTAAGTATTTTCTGATGGGTTGCATCCATGATGCCTGGCTTTCTTTATCTAGAACTTCCATTTTAGATTCTCCCACGCTTCTTTCCCGGACGTAAATCAAAGGGATTATCCTGGGGTGCTCGGCTTTTGTTGAAGAGGCGAGCCGTGCCAGGGAGTCTGCCTCACAATTGTCTTCTCGGGGGATTTGTTCGAAGCTTACATCCCCCATCTTCCCCGTTATCTTTCGTACTTCGGTCAGATAGGCCATCATACTAGGTTCTTTCGCTTGGAATGCCCCTTTCAGTTGCTGAATGGCCAGCTGTGAGTCACTCCTTACTACTATATTTTGGATCCCTAGTACCGTGCATAGTCTCAAGCCGCCCAGTATTGCTTCATACTCTGCTTCATTCTTGGTTGCTATGAAAGCGAATTTCAGGGCGAGTAAGATTTCTTCTCCTTTGTCGCTTTTCAGGACGATTCCCGCGCCATTGCCTTGTGTGCTGGCCGAACCGTCTACAGACATTTTCCATTTGTCCTCGTCTATAGCCAGGGTCTGGGGGTCGGTACATTCGGCGACAAAATCTACCAGGGCTTGTCCCTTTACCGCTGCTCTTGGGAGGTAGGCGATGTCATGTTCACTTAGTTCTACCGACCACTTTACTAATCTTCCGGAAACCTCTGGCCGCTGCAAATTTGTTTTAGGGGGTGTCCGGTGTATACTTTGATGGGATGGGCCTGGAAGTAAGGCCGCAATTTCGAGCTGCTGTTACTAGTGCAAGGGCGACTAGTTCGTGTACTGGATACCGTGTTTCAGCGTCTAAGAGGGCTTTGCTGATATAGTAGACAGGCTTCTGGATCTTTTCGGTCTCTTGTATCAGTACTGAACTTACTGCTCGGTCCGAAACGGCCAGATATAGGTACAATGTTTCACTCGGGAGTGGTTTAGCCAAGAGTGGGGGCTGCACCAGATACTGTTTCAGCTGCTGGAAGGCTTCTTCGCACTCTGCCGTCCAGTCGACATCTTTCTTTGCTTTTTGAATTACTTTGAAGAAATGGTGGCATTTGTCAGTTGCTCGTGATATGAACCGGTTGAGCGCGGCCACTCTACCGGTCAGACTCTGTACTTCTTTTACTGTCTTGGGAGACTTTAGGGCCAGTATTGCCTGGATCTTCTGCGGGTTTGCTTCAATTCCTCGGGCACTTACCATGTAGCCTAAAAACTTCCCTGAAGCTACCCCGAAGGTACATTTTTCCGGATTGAGTTTCAGGTTATGTTTTCTTAGAAGCTCGAAGGTCCCTTTTAGGTCGTCCATGTGGTTGTTTGGTTCTCTTGACATTGTTATCATATCATCGACATAAAACTAGCATTGTGATGCCGATGAGTGGTTTAAAATTTTGTTCACCAACCTTTGGAAGGTTGCCCCAGCGTTTTTTAGCCCGAAGGGCATCATTTTGTAGCAGTAGAGCCCCTGATCCGTGATGAATGTTGTATTCTCTTCGTCCGTCGGGCACATTTTGACCTGGTTGTATCCGGAGAAAGCATCCATGAAGCTCAGCAATCCTTGACAGGCTGTGGTGTCTACCGGCTGGTCTATGTTCGGTAAAGGAAAGCTGTCCTTTGGGCACGCTTTGTTTAAGTCGGTGAAATCGACACACATTCGCCACTTGCCATTGTTCTTCCTGACCAATACCACGTTTGATACCCAATCCGGGTACCTTGCTTCCCTGATGAGACCCGCCTTTAGTAATTTCTCGACCTCGGCTGCTATTACTTTACTCCTCTCTTGATTGAAATTCCTTCTCTTTTGCCTGACCGGCCTGCGAGATGAGTCTACCACTGCAAGCCAGGCGGTGATTGATGAATTTCGGGTCGATCCCCGGCATGCCATTGTATCCCCAGGCAAAGATGTCCGGGTATCCCTTCAGGCATTCTAGAAGATCTTTTCGTATAGATTTGCTCAGGCATCCCCCTATCTTTATACTTTTTCCTGGCCCGTAAAGTTATATCTCCTCTGTTTCCTCAGCTACACAGCGAGTCGGGCATTTTTGTTTGGCCAGGCGCCTGGGCTTCTGTCTTCTCTCTTCTTCTATCTGGTTCCTTTGTCATTTTCGGTTGTCTTCGGTGATGCAGAGAGTTTCTCGTGAGAGAGTTGCGAAGCAGCTGCGAGCTGTTTTCTGGCTTCCACACACAATTCCGATCCCTTCCCGAGTAGGGAATTTCAATTTCAGGTGGTAGCAGGACATTGCGGCTTTTGTTTCATCATGAAGGGTCGCCCGACGATGGCCTGGTAACTACTCATGCAGTCTACTACAGTGAAGTCCGTCATGATCGTCCAGGTCCGAGGGTGTGTCCCGACAATTATTGCCAACTGTATTCTCCCTAGTGGGATGATAGCTGATCCTCCGAACCGTATAAGGGAGTGCTATCGTTGGTCAGGGTTGCATATTCCACCCCTAGGTTGTCCAGTGCTTCTCTGGAAATTATGTCAACCGCGCTCCCGGGGTCCACTAGGATTCTGTCTACCTCCGACCCGCTGATGATTGCCTTGATTATCAATGCATCGTCATGAGGGAAACTTACTCTCTCGGGCATCCTCATCATTGAACATTATTGGTACCGACCGGGCTCCCTGTAGCCCTGTGACCTGCTCTGTTTCTAAGACATCTGGTCCTCGGGTTCTGCTGTAATCTTTCCTGATCGGTTAGAGTTTCCGGCCAGTGTTTTTCCTCCTGCGATATGATATTGATTTGGCGACCACGTGTCTCTTTGTCTGGCTGTCTGTCATGACCTCGTGGTCAATGTATTGTGTCAGATATCCATTCGTGCTAGATCTTCCATTTGTTCTCGCAGATCTTTACATCCGTATGTTGCATGTCCCTTGGAGGTGTGGTGTACACAATAAGCCTTTTGGTTTCTTCTGTCCGGGGGGAATCTCATTTGGTCGGGTTCCACTAAGAGGCCTTCCCCTGGATCTCCATGACAATTTGTCCCAGTGGTTTCTTTAGGGGGGTGTATGCATCTTCCCCAACCACATGGTTTACTTGGGTCGGCGCCCTTCTCTCTTGATTGTCCCGGTGCAGTGGCTTGAATTCTTTGTGTTTCGGGGGTGGTCTTCTGGATTCTCTTTCTGTTCGGCGGGGGGCGCCTTCCCTTGCGGTTCTATCTCTGATGGTGTTCCCTTTTCGGGATACTTTCTCTTCGTTCTCTAACAAAACGAATTTTCGGGCCACCTCCAGGGCGGTGGCGTAGTCTGGGGTGTCTTGGATCCTTAGATGGGTCCATAGCCTTCCGACCCTCAAGG
Source organism: Zanthoxylum bungeanum (assembly GCA_019454045.1). Lineage (NCBI taxonomy): Eukaryota > Viridiplantae > Streptophyta > Magnoliopsida > Sapindales > Rutaceae > Zanthoxylum > Zanthoxylum bungeanum. The sequence continues at coordinate 122,737 of SKCR01036264.1, forward strand.
CTCATTTCAAGCTTTCCAGGGCCTCGGGGTTCATACCCTCCGACTTCGAGTACCATATTATGGTATCTTTCGATAAATATCTTCAGAGGTTCATCGTCTCCTTGCTTCATGAGCCTGAGTTCTCCAATCGTTTTTCTGGGGACACAAGCCCCCTTGAAGTGTCGTATAAATGACTTCCTCAGTTGTGCGAAGCTGCTGATGCTTCTTGGGGCTAGGCTTCGGTACCATAGAATGGCTGGTCCGGCCAGAGTTAGAGGAAATAATTTGCAGATGGCGTCCCCTGTCACCCCTTGTACCTCCATTAGTAGGACGAAACCTTCAATGTGGGTTTTGGGGTCGGTATGGCCCTTGTATGGTGTCATGGTCGGCATGCTGAATTTTTTTGGGAATTTCTCTGATTTTATTTCTTCCGTGAGGGGGGACTCATCTTTGACGTCCTGGACATCCCCTCTGTTTGCATTGGGGTATACTCCCCATTTGACCAGCTCCTCCCGTAACCAAGATTTCATGCTGCTGTCTTTGGTTCCATGCCGCCCCCTGTGGTTTCTTTTCTTTCTCTGCTATCTCGGGAGTGGCGCTTCTCAGGGTCGGTGTCTTCTCGCACCTTTTCGGTATGTTCCTTCCCTCTTCTCCGGGTACTGTGAGGGCTATCGTAGGAAGAGTCCGGTGATGACTTGTCATCTTCCTCCTCCCATGTGTCCTCGGTTTGGGAATCTCTCTGCACTACCACGGATCTCACCCTGTAGGGTTCCCTCCTCCGGGGTCTGTCGTCTTCGCTTGTATCGACAATTCTTTTTCCTTCCGCTATCTCGTTCCTTCGTCGGCTAGTCCCGGCCTCGAATTTTCCGTCGTCTGCTCCTTCCATCCTTTCCAACCGGTCTACTATGGTTTTTAGCAGAGTTTGGTTTTCCTCCCTTTCTTTCCTAAGGTTCTCCTCGATCTTCTCCATCCAATCCGCAGCCGAGTTCCCTGACGATTGGTGGTTTCCGCCTTCCGCCATTGTCTCACTACGCGAGTTGCTTTTTGTTGACTCCCCACAGACGGCGCCAACTGTTGACGGTGGATTTTGGTCTCGGGGCAATAAGGGAATATTACTCCCGAGACAATCCTCCCTCAATAGTGAATTTGTTTGGTTATGAGGGACCAAAAGCAAATTTTAACGAAAGACAAATAATACGCCAATCGACAAGGAGATTTAACGTGGTTCGGCGGATCTGGGTCCGACCTACGTCCACGGGCACAAAAAAGGATGATACTTTTATTACTCAAACACACTTCTCAGCTCTCTCTTTTGTTTACAAGTCTCACAATAATGATCTTGATCTCAACTTTTTTGATGATGCCTTTTACACATACTAGGCCCTCCTATTTATAATAACACAGAAATCAGACTCATATTCGCACAAGAAATCCTAGTTGAACTCAGTCTTCTCCTCTTGTAAGGATCCCTCCTCTAATATTGCCTTCTCTTTTCTTATTCCTTCTTGGATTCTGACTCTTTCTCCTTGTGAGAGTAGGATAATTTGTTTATCTTATCCGCAAGAATGGGGTGTCGTCGTCTTGAACACGACTCGCTGTCTGGTCGTTCTTCATGAGGTCGGTCATGGCAATCTTTCATGCTGAGAGTGTTTCTGCTGACCTTATAGTGCTCGGTCATCTGAACCAAAGTGGTCGGTTTTCCCAGTTGTGGTCGGGTCGGCTTGATGATATCAACCAGTCGGGGAATTACTCTTCTGCCCTCGTCATGCTGCCTTAAATGTCATAGTGCCTGAAAACACCATCAACACTCATAAATCACATTCCTAATCCAATTAAATCACATTCCTAAACTAAATAAAATAAAATCAAATAAATCAAATCAATTTACCTTCCTAAAATGAAGAGATCATTTCCTTATGATACACAAATTAAAAGATATCCCCATAATTGCAATATTATTTCCCTATTCCCATAAGGTAAACCCCAACCCTTGCCTATAAAAAGAAACACAAACCCAACTCTTTGACCCTGGCTGATTCTCACATCCACTCACAAAGGAGAAATAAACCCTGAGCTTCACGCCATTACCCTTCAACAGCCCCACTCACGCTAAAGCCCCCTTCAACAGCCCTCTCTCTCACCATCAGCTCAAGTTAAAGCCCCCTTCACCATACACTCACCCTAAAGCCTCCTTCAACTGCCCCACTCACGCCATTACCCTTCACAGCAGCCTCTCTCTCACCATACACTCACGCTAAAGCCCCACACTCAGCCACACACGCATCCAACGACTCCTTAACAAACCACTCAAATTCACGCCCTTATCCTTCACAAACCACCTCATCTTCACGCCAAACACAGCAAATTAAACTGCCCCTATTCACAACTAAAATAGCAACAAATCTGCCCCTACTTCACACCATATTCACGTCCCCAAGCTGCATGAAACATTCCACTCTTTAACCGAAAATAGCCCCAGTAAACTGCCTGAAAACACCGAAAATCCTGCCTAGAAAATTGCCTAAAAACACCAAAAAACTGCACTGAAACGGCACCTCATATCACCGAAAATTTTGTCCTAAAACACATCCCAAATACTACAAAACAGTGACCAGAAAATACAGTAAAAACGGCAGTGAAACGGAGTAAAACTGTAGCCCAAAACCGCGAAACAGTGAAGGAAAACTTTGAACCAGTGAACCGGAGGAGTTGCGGAGCATTAACCCTTCCGACAACCGCGTAGCGCACTTCCAAGAGACGACTTAAGAGGTTAGACCTAAGGGCATCCTTTTTTATTTATTCTCATTTTATTTTTATTTATTTTCTTATTTTACTTTGTATGAGTATTGTGGATTGGTGTATGATATGACTTTCGGATGAACGGAATATGTGTTCTCTCTTGCGGTATATCGGATGGAAATCTATACGTAAATTCCGTAGCCGAATCCGAATGGACGGTAGTGCGGTTTTTACTTGGGAAAAAACTTCATGTACCACTTGAGAGACACACATATTTCGTTTAATCCAACCTTGTGTTTAAGCATGATTTAGTCGTTAGTATGTTATTTATTTTTCTAAGCATGATTTAGTCGTTAGTACGTTATTTATTTTTATGCATGATTTAGTCATTGGCATGTTATTTATTTTATGCATGATTTAGTTGTTTAATATGATATTTTCTACTCATGATTTATCTATGTTTCCGTACGTGTTAATTTAACGTATTCATGAGATTCCGTGTTTGCCGTACTTCAACTTACTTTTAAAGCATGCAAACTTAGATATAAGATTTACTTTTATGAATGCGAACTAGATATAGGTTATTTTTTGAATATATATGTTGCGTAGATTCGGTTAAGTTATTGCACAAATTATTTCATTACAAGTGGCATAAGTAAGGGACCATTCTGATCCTAACGGTTTGAGGTCTTCCCTTGCGAGGGTGAGTGCGGCCTTAAATCATTTTCCCGGTTCACACCGGGGGCGACTCCATTTTATTTCTCTGGTTTAGTCCCCCGCGTGCTACTCCGTACTCCCAACCAGGCCGCGAGCCTCGAACAGCGTCGCCGATTTCTGTGTGTCCTACACTGAGGCAGTGAGCACTTAATGGTTACGCGTCGTGATGCAAAGGGTTGGGCGTCGTGACTCCTATACGCATCGCGACGCTAAGGGTTGAGCATCACGACTCCCACAAACATAATTGAGGCAGTGAGCTTCCTCTATTTTCACGTCGCGACGCTCACATTCCAGAGCCAAAGCAGATAGCAACTTCTCATTCAACGTTGCGAAGCCGGATGTGCGCGTCATGATGCTAGCCCGATTACAGGATCCAATATCAACTTCATATTCACTCTCAACTTCTACAACATTACTTAAGCTATAACAACAACAAGTATACAAAATATCATCAATATCACCCTCTAACATCATCTCAAATCCATTCTATAGACCCTAACTTAGTTTCATATATAGGGATCTCACATTTATGGGTTCCTCACAAGCACTATTTTCTTAACCCAATAATCATCCAATCATCATCAAACTCAAGCTAACAACATACTATAATAATCAAATCATCAAACTCAACAAATCAAGATTTGGGTCAAGCCTTACTCACCTTGAATTCAATTCTTTCTTCTTCACTAATAAAATCTCCATGCTTCTTTTTCTCCTTCTTAGGCTTGATTGGTGGTGGATTACTCGAGGTTGTTCTTGGTAATTGGCTAGGAAGATACAAATCCTCTTCTTATTCTCTCTACCATACACGACCAAGGGACAAAATGAGGAGTTTCTTTAATTCTTTTTGTTTCTAAAATAAAAATAGAATAAGTCTAAAAATTCTAGGAAATTATGGTCTTCTCTAGAAAATAGGAGACTTGGGCCAAAAATGTGGAATCCTTGTTGGGCCTTGACTTGGGTTAATCTTATTTCAACTTTACTTATGGCCCACATATGTAATAAAATTAGTTGGGCTTGAATTAAGGTTTGGCCCACTAAGTCATCTCTAGAATTTCCACTAATGTTCCGAGAAAAAATTATCTAATTCGTTAAGTTACTACTCTAGTTGAGTTATGTAATTTCGAGTCGTTACACATGCGTTGCCAATATTAGAAATTATTTTTAATGAATTTGGTTTAAATTAATTAACATAACATATAATTAATTGGTTTAAATTGAAATATTTCAACATGATCATCGAAAGACTCTTATAGATAGTTTAGCATTTTAAGTTAATAATTCATAACAACAACAACCCAGTTGAATGAATAGTGCATGAGCTCATTGTTTGCATGCTTATGTGAAATTACAACCCTAGGTTCTTCTCGCGCGTAAAGTTTATCTCCAAAATTATTGTTTGTTTTTATTTATTTTCAATTAATTTTCGATTAATCAATCTCTCTAGCGCCCAATAGTTTATTTAAGTTAAGTAGGTTAGTCTTTATATTGATAAGAGAAATAATAAGTTTATGTGGTTACGATATCCGACTTTATCAATGTATTACTTGAGTGATACGTACATTATTATGTGTGGTATAAAATCGTGATTAGTATTCATGCAACTTATTAAGAATAATGAGATAGTACATGTATTCATGGATAAATCCAAATAAGACTCGGGAGGGAGCTTTAGCCCCTCTAGGGCTTTGAGATTCTTCTTAAAAACTATGCCTTTAAATTCTTTTAAATGAAAGTGTAAGAGACATATTGGTTTAAATGTAGACTCTTCTATATTTTTAGATACATTTTAAAGTTAATTTTTATCAAATTCCAATAAATATTTAATAAATTTTATTATATTTAAGCCCAGATCATTTATTATATCTAAGCTCAATTCATGTGCAATAGACATAATTGTCCACGGTGCAATTAAACATTTTCAAAATTACCATTGGTAAAACAAATCAATTTTTGTTATTAATTTCAGCCCCAAATCATTCTTAGTTTGATCTCTCAACTATAACCAAGAACTAAAAAGTTAGGGTTTCCATATTCAAAATAAAATTAAAAAAAAATTAAGATTTCTAATATATGTCGTGATTTTTTCCTTCTAATAATAATTATTATAAATTTACAACTAAACTAGGCATGTAATGTGTCAATATAATATTTTGGACTCCTTTACTTTCATGCTTTTTCATCGATATCAATGCAAATCTTGGATGATAATGATAAGATGAAGATGTGAAATTAGATATTACATTGAAATATACTTCTTTGATCAATTTATGGTTCTGAACATAAATTAACTATTGAGATTATGTTTATAATTTTTGTTAAAATACTGCGATAATATATTAACTGTTATTTATATTAAGCCTCCATTTAAAATTCTGAGTCTATTTTTTGTGAAAATATTGGAATCTTGTCTTCAATCACTCGACCTGAGTTTAAGCGTAGCAAATAAAACCACCGGTTGCCCTAAGCTATTACAAGAAATGCACCCCCTAAATTCGAACCTAGGACCTGACAACTAAATCCTAACCATTTGATACCAAGTCACACCCCTTGGAGGCAAATTCTGAGTCCATCCGTGCATGTTTGCCTCGTTCTTGTTTAGCTCAACCTGACATAATATTTTACTATCTTATTAATCCGTAACTTATCCCTCATTAGATCGTGACTATATATTTTTAAATTAATAAAATAGTAATTACAAATAATAATAAAAATTAAAATTTTTAAGTTTAATAAAAAAGAAATTGGCTTACCTAATTTTTTTGCTTTCGAAATCGTTGGAAACCCCACCGCTAAACACCCATTTTGGTTTAAGAGGAGCAGGTAAAACTCACGGCTGTCTCAGGCTCTTACAAGAAACGCACTCCATGAATTCGAACTCAAGACCTCAATGTGAGATCCTGAATCCTACATCACCGAATCACAAGTTAAATCAACTGTTTTGACATAGTTCGTTTGAGCTAAAATTACTTGATTATTTTCTCTTTTTTGGGAATAATATACTATGCTTTTAATACTATCTAGGTTTATGATATTGAAGCACAATAGTTAATATTCCCAAAGTTAGTTTAGTTAGCTTTATACCCGACCACGGTTCCGATACCGAATAAGAACCGAATCGGAATAGAACCGGTTGGAACTGAATGGTTTCGGTTCCAACCGATTCCGGAACCGAAAGTTTTTGCTTCACCCCTAACGGAACCGAAGTCGAACCGCTGGAACCGTCCGATTCCAACGGTTCGACGGTTCCAACCGGAACCAAACGATTCCGGTTGGAACCGTTCCCAACGGCTAGTTGCCGTTGGGCTTGGGCAAGGATCAAAGGCTCCCTGCCCTAAATTATAAAAAAAATAATAAATATAATATAATATAATATGTAATTTACTAATTTACCCTCAATAACATTAATATAACTGCAAGTTTTAGGGACATTTTAAGTATCACAAAATATTCCAAAAATAAATAAATAGGGGTCATTTTTCATTTTTTCAATACACCAATTCACAATTCTCTCAATTTCTACAATTCTCTTTTTCTCAATTCTCTCATCTACAATTTCTCATTCTCAATTCTCTTATTCTTAATAATTTCTTTAACAAAAAATGACAAGCTCATCTGAGAAGACCATGTCCAATGTGCCAACCCAATAGAGCGGCCCTAGTATCGGTACACGGAGAAGAGAAGTTAAGTCTTGTTCCTCCGATATTTTCAAAATTCATTTTCATTTAGTCTAGACTGAAAATGAATGTGCAAGAGCAATATGCAACTATTGTGTGGTTTTTTTACAAATTTACAGGTGGATATGGTAATATGATCAAGAACTTGGAAAGACATCATGCCGTTAAAATCGAACTTGATACAACGAAAACTCAAATGGCCAGGTACGCATCATCTAGTAGAGGTGCGAGTTCTTTAGATTTATTTAACTATTCTGATGTTAAAAATAGAGTTTAGTGAGTAAAAATTTTCAAGTCCTTGACTGGTGGAACCAACATCAAAATATATTTTATATATTATCAATTATTGCTAAAGAGTTAATGGAAGTACCTGTTTCCACTGTTGCGGTTGAGCAAGCCTTCAGCATGGCAGACAATATATTAGAAGCGAGACGGTCTTCATTACATCCAAGCACTTTAGAAGCAAAAACATGTGTGGATGACTGGATCTGAGCTGATCTGAGGCAACAAGAAGATGCCCCCGATGACTTTGAAGACTTGTTCGACAATGCATCTGCAAGTGCAACCAGAACAGAAGCTGAAGGATCAACAGACACTGATGATAATGATGATTGATGGTGATCAAAGATCAGTAAATAATTATAAATTGTAATGGGGAACTATCTTAAAATTGTAATGGAATTACGTGAGCTTTGATTTCTCTCACCCCTGGAGGATACGTATGCAACTTAAGTTTTTAAAAATTTAAGTTCAAACCCTTTAATTTAATAATTTTATTTTTAATTTTATTTAGATAGAATTTTATTTGTTATTTAATGTAATCTAAATTAAAATTCATAATTTTAAATAAATTTTTTAATCTCATAATTTTTAAAAAATCATTATTAATTTTTTTTTTTTAAAAGTAAAAAAAATAATCGAATGGAATCAGAACCGGAATCGAACCGTTCTGTTCAGTTTCGGTTCCGATTCTGATTTCCGATTCCACATAAGTATGGAACCGGGAACCGGCCAGTTCGGTTAACCGAACCGGACCGTTGGCTAGGTCTAATTAGCTTAACTCTCATAATGAAATCAATAGATCGCGAGTACAAGTCTTAGGAATTATATTTAATTTAGGATTTTGATTTTTCCTTTAAAAAAACACACTATCTAATAAAAATGTTTCAAAATTTTGGAAATGTAAAATAAATGTAAAATCTTGGAAACTTTGATATAAATCTCATTTTAATTAACACACTAGTTAGAAATTTTTAGTAATCATGAACATCAATTTAAGTGAAAAATATTAGGTCTAATATACAGAAACCATATACCAGAAAAGGTCAAGAAAGTCATCAATTGAATATATATCCATTTTTTCAATAAAGATATTTTAAAAAAAAAAAAAAAAATCAAAAAAAGGCTGACATGGACATGACACGTAATCACCTGTCACAAGTGACGTGGCGCAGACGGCCTTTTCCACTCCACTCTTCTTCAAAAGCCAAAGCCAAAACGACAAGTTCAAACATTTATTACAAGTAGCCCTACTTTTCACTAAATCATTAATATATTTACAATTTTATTATTTTTATTGACTTACTCTCCCTTTAAATATTTTCATTATTATTATTAATAATGCCCTTTATTTTTCATCACCATCATCATTGACATCTCCTTCTCTTTGCTTTTCTATAATGGACTCGTCAGATTTTCCGGTGAGCAAATCACCCAGAAGAGAGCTTCAGGGCGCAAGACCGGCGCCGTTAAAAGTTCGTAAAGATTCATACAAGATCAAGAAACCGCCAGTAGCACCGCCACAACAACACCATCAACATCAGCAGAAACAACAACCACCACGGCAGCCGGTTATAATATACACAGTGTCACCTAAGGTAATTCAAACAAACCCTAATGACTTCATGATGTTAGTTCAACGCCTTACTGGCTCTTCTTCCACGGCGTCTGATCTGTTTAAGAGAGATCATTCAACGGCTGCGATTTCACCGGCGGCAAGATACGCCAGTATTGAAAAAACAAAGCCATCGCCGACAGAGAAGAACAAGAAACTACAAATTTATTATGAAGATTTAGATCATAACGTCATGGCTGGTGGTGACACTAGTGGTTTTGTTGAGGGAATAGAAATGGATCATATTATACAAAGATCAAGTTTGTTTCCGGGGATTTTGTCACCGGGGCCCACTTCTCTGCCCATGATACCACCCACCTTTTTTTCTCCACCGTCTGATCCGAATACCTTCAGTTTCTTACATGATTTGAGTCCTGTGCTTCATGGTAACAAGAATTATATTGAGGGTAGTTTCATGCCTAGTCCTTCAACTTTCTTTTCACCTCTTATTACATCTCCTACCTTATCTTTTGACTTTTTCAATAATTTCTTTGATTTTTGAAATTCTAGGAGATTTTTTTTATGGGATCTTAGGGTTTGTGGGGATAAAATTTTGTTCGATTTTGTGTGTATTCTCTATATGATCGATGAAGAAGAGGATACAAAAGGGCTAAAGTGGAATTTTGATGGTATTAATTTTGGTGGGTTAGCATTGTTGGAGACTTGTTAATGGCTTTTTAAAAATAAACAAAAAAAAAAAAATTTGGTAGGTCTTTATGATAGAGAAGTTCAAGTCAAATATCTTATGTAACACTTTGTTTCTGTACAATTTTTTTGGTCATAGGTAGTATTTACTTGACAAATTTTGAAAGATAAACAATAAGTTTCTCTTTTTATATACACACACACTCTTGAACAAATTTGTATAGCACTCTTGCAGGCCTTATATATAAATGTTCAAATGTTAAGCCTTTGAATGTGTTTTTTTTCCCTAGATTCTAATCTTATTTAACCTTTAATAGTAAGATTTTTTGGTGTGATCAAGATTGAAAAGTACCTCAATTATATATATGTTTAGCATTATTGAAAATTAAATAACCTCCAAGCATAAAGATTTAATGGTATTCTAATAATTTTAAAAAATTACAATTATCTCATCATCTACCTTAAATATATAATTCTTTTTAAATTTATTGAGTAACATGTTAATCTAAAATCACGTAATTTTTTGGGATTCTCATAATTTTTAAAGATTTTATGTCACGTGTCTATTAATAATAATACATGATTCAGATTAATTAATTAATATATTTTATCTTCTTAACCATTAATCATCCATGTGATTTTTTCTCGTGAGAAGCTAAAATCATAAAGAAATCATGGTTCTTTGAAGTAGATTTTGGTAACTAGCTATTCTTTTTTTTTTGCCCCCTAAAGGAAGAAGCTTAGAAGAGGGAATCGTAATCCTTGAACTTGGCTACGTTAAGTCTTGTACTTTTTTAGGAAGAAGCTTAGATCATAAAATTTGCCTAGAAGAAATTCAGTTCATGAAAGAATATTGGGTCAATGAAATTTTAATCCTAATTGTGAGGCCAATAATACCTCAAAACCAGAACCCACCGGCCACGGCGACCGGTGACATATCAATTTTAAATAGAATCATGTAGTTACAAAACAAGTTTCTGAACAATTAATGCCGGCCTCAACAGTTTTCTTTAATTAATTATTCAGAAGTTTTCCAAACTACTCTAGCTTAATTGAGCTGGAAGAACCCTACAATTAATCTTTGAGATTCTGTTTGACCAAATAATATGTTAAACGAAACAAACAAACAAACAGCAAATTTAAGCTAAGAAAAAGGATGATAGCAAATATTTCAAAATCTCTTAATGTGTCACCATCCATATTAAGTTTAAGTATATATGGAATAGCATATAACATTTATCAATTCTATAAAATATAGGTAAAAAAATAGATCAAGTTGATTACCATGCATCTCACCTAAGTAGATGAACGCGAATCACTTGTGTCATAAATCCATGGGTATGACTCATTAAAAAAAAAAATCTATTTGTAAGAAATGTGTTGATGGTGTTTTTAAGCACTATGATATTTAAGCAGCACGGGATGGGTAAAAGGGGTAACTCCATTCATCGAGACCGTTAAAGCCGACCCGACCACTTGACGGTAATAAGCCGAGCACTTTATACTAACTGACCGACCACCTGAGTTCGGGTGTCCGAACATTACCAGATCGGTGGTAGTATCCCAAACTCAAAGGACTGTGGTAGCCGACCATGCCAAAAACCGACCATATGACGAGGCGTATTCCAGAAGACAATGTATCATATTTCTACGGGGAAAAGGACAAGTTATCCTACTTTCACGGGGATTGATAAATCAATGTCCAAATAGGATAAATGAAGAGATGGTAGTTTTAAACTAGGAATCCTTATGGGAAAAGGGAATAGTTTTGACTAAGAATCCTTATGGGAAAAAGGAAATTGTTTCAACTAGGAAATTCTTATACAAATAGGAATATGATTTCTACACTATTATAAATAGAAGGGTAGAGTGTGCATAAGGAAAACAAGTTAAAAGTTGAGATCAAGATCATTATTGTGAGACTTGTAAACAAAAGAGAGAGCTGAGAATCGTGTTTGAGTAATAAAAGTATCATCCTTTTTGTGCCCGTGGACGTAGGTCGGACCAAGATCCACCGAACCACGTTAAATCTCCTTGTCGATTGGTGCATTTATCTGTCTTTTGCTAAGTTTGCTTTTGGTCCCCCATAACCAAACAAATTCACTATTGAGGGAGGATTGTCTCGGGAGTAATATTATCATATTGCCCTGAGACCAAAATCAGTCGTCAACAAAACGAAAGTTCATGTGCTTATAAAACACTAATCAATCCCATATTTAGTCAATGTGGGACATATGGACAATACTAAATGTGGTGGATTCATTTGTCATATATTGGTTGATATGAAATTAGCTAGTGCTTTATAAGCACATGGGTTCCCGCTCCATACAAGATTACCATTTAGGTGTGAAAAATCCAATTTCAACTATTAAAATCCAATTTCAACTAGATTACCAATTTAGTCAAAATTAAACTAAGCAAGCTAATAAATTATTCATCCTAATCAAGACACTACTACAAAAACGTATTTCTATGATACTTTTTGTGA